>CM060961.1:150855240-150982740 GCA_030765045.1 Tenodera sinensis | reverse complement strand
AGAAGAAGATGATAATCAAATTAAATGTAATAACTTCATTCCAAATGTTGAGATGTTTATGTGTTGAATTCCGAATGTCCAATGAAAGACTATTTTGCTCAATTAGGCAGAAGGCATGTGTGGTTTAAAAAACATCTTAAGTGCACTCATATGACTGTCTCTACACATTCTTGTACAGACTATTCTTAAAATGCTTATTGTTGTATCTACTTCATGTTAATAAAGATAAACATTAGTAGAAATGGTTTTATTATAATATATTTCCTAGTAAGCTGATGTGATATTAAAAAAAGAAAAAGAAAATATTTCTTTTTCTCTTGGCAGCCCTGGGTTGTTGTAATAGGTGAGCATGAGATCTTAATTTCAGTCATTCCAACCATGGAAGGGAGATGTAGTCAAAATAACACACACCTAAGTGTAAATTTCTTTTCCATTTACTCAAAAAAAAAAAAAAAAAAAAAAAAGAATGAATACATTCTGAATATTCACTCCTCAACTCCCGTAACACATATAAGTTTTTCAGTCTCCCCACAATTGCATCCAAACAGTGCCAATCTAAGAACGTTTCATGTTTTTGTTAGCTTGCATGCCTATCATGTGATTAGTGTGCGTTTCATTTTATGTGATCCTGTTGCAAGAATCTATAGACCTTTGAGAGGTAGAACTGTAACTTAAAAATTCAATGCCACAACTGGGATTTGAACCACAGACCTTCCGCTTATCGGGCGGCTGCTCTAACCACTGAGCTATTGTGACAAACTGCCAGAATGGCATTAAATTCTCAAACCAGTTCTACCTCTCAAACTTTGCCCACACACGGCTTGTGTGTTTAAAAACACCAACAGTAAATTTGTTGGCATAAATAAATAATAATTACCATCTATAGACCTTTCTTTATTGTTGTAGAATGAGGACATATTCTCCCTCAAAGGTGCAGGTTTCCACTTCAAGCCTTAAGCAATAGTCAAATCCTTTAACAGCTGGTTACTATGTTATGGCTTTGACGTTCCATTCATTTTGCATTACCAGGTCATAAAAAATAGCAGAAATTCTTCCATGCAAAGGGAACACACAGACATGCACACACACACACACACATGCACACACAAATACACAGACACAGACTAACAAACACACACACACATCCTTTTTTAAGAATCTGATGTGTTACATTCACATGAGTTTCCTACCTGTTCTTACAAAAGCTTATTCTTGTATCTACTATTAGTATCTACTATTATATCTCTAGTTAATTGAGATAAACATTTTTAGAAACGTTTTTATTGCACATTTCCTTGTAGGTACAATGGGAATAGGGGAATACAGTGGGCTTTGGCATAGCATTTTCTTTACATGGTTGTAAAACAATAATTATGGCTTCCTGTCTGAGAAAAGAGTAAATTTCTGAAAATTCAAACCATTGACAAAATGGTTATTCCTACAATAAAATGTATTTGGCAAATCATTTGCTTTAACAAGAACTACAATTATATGTGCAGTAAAATTTTGTCCATCTCTTATAGTTTAGCACTTACGCAGAAGTCATCCAGGAATGAAGATGGCTTCAGAGGCCATTCTCAGAAAATTAAAGATGCCTGTAAAATGCATTTCACTGGTCATGAACAAATTTTAAACATTGTATTCTTCTTCTTCGTGTTCATTTCCCCTTTTATTCCTCAGATGAGTTATAAATGCTGTCAATCTATCTCCTAGGGGTCCTCCTCTTGTCCTTTTCCCATCTAAAGATCTGCATTCTTTGGCTCATTTTACTAGATGGTTGTTTCCCATCCTGTTAATGTGTTCTTTCCAGTATTTCCGTCACTCGTTAATAAATTTAATGCTATCCCGAATTAGGCAATTTTCTCTGATTTGTGTGCTATGTATTTTATCTAATAAAGTTTTTCCTTGAATTGCTCTTAATATTTTCAATTTTCATATACTTAATATTTGTTTTGTTTTGACTGTATCTGCTCTGGTTTCTGCTGCATTACTTAAAATAGGTGTAACTTTTGTTTTATAAATGTGGACCTTACTCTCTACTGCCATGTACTTATTTTGCCAAATTATGGTACTCGTATTTAATAAAAAATGTTAGAGAAATTTTCAAAAATTTTAAGATGTAAAAAGTATAATTGAGGTTAGGGATTTTTATGAAACTTTTCATGTCACATCCTTCGAAGACACTGAATACCAAGTTTAGTACTTAATTGGCTTTTAATTTTTGAGTTATGCCGTTCACAGACACACACACACGCGCGCGCGCTTGCACGCACATGCGCACACACATGGAAGATTTTTTGGATTCAGAGGACCACAAAACATCTTTTGCCACTAAAATTGTGTATGAAATTTTTGGATGGAATGCAATACTTTCTCTTCCTATGTGGTAGAAAGTAAAATATGAAGGAACAAAGGGAAAGGCAAGAAACTACAAATTCTGTTAACTGGCTCATTTTATTTCTATTAGTAAACACAAATTAGATCAATACTATAATACACACTCTTTCTTCAGATTAAAATAAATGTTTAAAACTGCTAAAAAAACTTGTGTCTTTTTCCCTCTTGGGTACTGGGTACTGATAGATAATTATTATTCAAATATCTTTATGTATTTGCTGAAGAAAGAAATTTCATAAACAATGGCAACTGGTACTGCAGAGTAGTGGTACTGCAGATTAAAATGGGAGGTCACAGGGTGCTATGGGTGTTGAAGCAGTTAGCTTGACGATAAGAGAACTACAGAGATAGGTTTTTGACCTTATTCCATGATAAATGATGTTTTTTCTTCTTCTTCTTCTTTTTTTTTTGGTGGTTTCAATAACAGAATAACAAATTTCTACTTGAGTCAGAAACAAAATTGTGACAAAAGAGAAAGAGAATTACAAAATTACTTTAGAAAGTTCTTTGGAGCCGATGTCAGTTCTAAAGCCTGTAAAATGCCAACCTGGTAGTTTAGAATGATTTCTTTTATAGGAAAATAACACCATAATCCCAGTAAATGATGCCATATTCCCATCATTGCACATTCATTATGGAGAGTGCCAACCTCAATGAGAAGTGAAATCCGCTTGAGTAATGATCCTTTGCTATTTTTACTGTATATAGTAATTAAAGGAAGTATTGTATTCCATCCAAAAATTTGGTGTTGAGATTTCACCAGAAATATAGGTTTTGAGGTCTCCAGAATCCAAAAAAAGCATTTTGAGAGAAAGGTCTGTGTGTGTGTGTGTGTGTGTGTGTGTGTGTGTGTGCGCGTGCGTGCCTGCCTGTGTGCGTGCGAGCGTACCTGCCTGCGTGTGTGCGTGCGTGCATGCGTGTGTGTGTGCGTATGCCTGTGGACAGAGTAACTTAAAAACAAAAAGTTGGTTAAAAACCAAAGTTGGTGTTTAAGTTTAATATCTTTTAAGATGTGACACAAAGATTTTGAAGAAAATTCCTCCCTTTACATTGAAAATTTTTAGAAAATTTTGATTTTCTTAAAAATGACTAATATTTTGATTAAAATGAAATGTATATTTTGAATTTTCTGACTATAGCCTGTGTAGTCCTGTTTACTCTGAATGATTTTTGCATAATTGGTAAATTGGAGGAGATAGACCAAATCTTACTGTACAAAAAATATGTTGTTGTTAGCTAATGCTGGATTTCTGACAATGAAGTCATTAATCCTCTTGCTCTACAATATTTTTCACTCATAGAGCAATAGCAGTATAGTAACCGCTTTTAAGAGAACACCATATTTTTATGTTTTGGCGGTCACATCACTCTCTCACAACCCCCAGAATGTCTGGAGGACCACACCTGTCGTTGGTTTACGGGTCTCACTGACCTGACCGGGAGAGTTATCAAAATAAATTCACCGACCATATCCTCTGGTTACCAATCAGAGTACGTATTACCTGCCATGACAGGTCAGCATGTTAGGGGTTAAGATTTTATAGAGAAATGTAAAGGTTTGTAAAAATAAAGACTCCCTAGCCCTCGGGAACCCTAATAGCATCGGGGTCGGAAGAGAACAAGAGATGACCAAGGTAAGGTCAGATAGAAAAGTTACAGTGAGGAGCAAAACACCAGTAAGTGGAAGTAATGTTCTGCTCAGCTTGGGTACCTTGTGGTCGCCATTCACATATTCCCCTGAGTAAACTCGTTAAAAGTGGTCCTTCATAAACTCCTGAATGAACAGCGGTAGGCGTCCACGTAGATTCCAGGTATACAGGGAACGTAGAACCCCTGCTCGCCAGCACGTATCATAAGCCTTCTCGAGATCGAAAAATATGCCAATGGTCTGACCGTTCTTCATAAAAGTATATTATCACACTGCTTCTAAAAGGATTCTCAAAAACTGTTTTTAGCTGTAATTTTGCGTGTATTAAAAGCAAGTGATAATGCATTTTCAGTCATACAAAAAATATAGATCTTGCTAAAACACACAATTTATGTCCAAATAAATTTGTTTGTAGAGTGAACCATTTCGGAGATATTCCTTGTTATTTGTGTGTGTTTTTGAATAAACTTTGGCCAACTGGAAGCCCATTATTAATTTTTTTTATATATTAGCCGTGCTAAGGGAATGGAATCTCAACATTTAAAAAAATTTGACTGTCGCTCAAAGCCTACTGTATTCCCACATTCCCCTTGCACCTATAAGCAATAAGATAATTTATGCAAATGTTTATCTAAACTAACGTGAGGAAGATATAGGAATAAGAGTTTGTAAGAATGGTTAGTACAAGAGTAGAGAAAGTTATGTGAGTGCAACACATCAGATTTTTTCCTTCATGATCTTGGATCATTGGGGTTTAGCTTCACAGATTTTACAGTTATGCCCTGTCATTGCTCCACAATTGCTTCACTCCTTTACCTATAAGAGACATCCTTTGGCTATGCTTTGCATTTAAGGCATCTCAAGCCCTTGCCTATGCCAAAATTTCAAATTTATTGCTCATAAAACTTGTAATACAAGCATGGAGCATTGTTGAATGCTAATACATGAATAAAAAGTACATCATGGCACATAATTAGACTTATGGAATACAAACATGGAATATTGAATATGCAAAAATACATTAACAGTACACATTAATTTAACATCTCTTCTAACCTGTATGGGCACTTTTCAATTAGATAATTCTTTAACTCTTTAGCAAAGGAGTTTTTTCTTGAGTGTTCTTTTATACCTCTTGGTTTGGGCATTATATAATATCATTCCCATTACAATCGGATCCTTTTTGGTTGAAGCCTTATTTAAGTGGGTTCTATGGTAATTTTCATTCCCTCTGGTGTTATATGTATGGATATCTGTGTTTTAGTAGGTGATTTGTTTTGAATCAGTATAATTACTTTGTATACATAAATAGCAACTATTGTCAATATTTTATTCTTTTTAAAGAGTGGCTTACACGTGCCTGTAGTCTTTAGTTGAAAAATATGACATATGCATCTCTTCTGTAGCAATAGTATCCTGTTTAATTTTGTTACCTCACACCCTCCCCAAATTTCAATACCATATTCCAAGTGCACGTATATTATGCCGTAATATATAGCTTTAAGCTCTTCTACATTAAGGTATTTTGCGAAGTATTTTAGTAGGTATATGTTTTTTGTGATTTTCTTACATACTTCGTTTACATGCATTTCATATGTTAAGTGTTCGTCAAGATATATTCCTAAAAAATTTTGATTAGATACCTGTTCTACTTTAGTACTTTCAAGTCTTACATTTATGTAGTTTAGTTCCTCCCCCCTTTTTTGCTGATGCTGAAAATCTATCAGTTTGGTTTTTTTTATGTTTAATTTAATTTAATTATCTTTAAGATAATTTGAAATTTGTAGCAAATTTTGAGAAATTTTGTTTTCTAGTTGTAGCAAGTTTTTTCCTTTAAAAATGAGTGAAGTATCGTCAGCATACGATATGAGTTTCAAATCGGTTGATTCCCCCAAATCATTTACATACAAAATAAAGAGCAGTGGCCCTAGGACGGATCCTTGAGGTACTCCAGATTTTACATTTTGAATGTTAGATTGAACAGATTTGAAATGGTTCCTTTGCAGTGATAGTCATATTTTGGCAATTCTACAGTTGCAAAATGCATGAACAGCTTGAGGGGCAAGTGGCATTTGTAGGGAAATTCAGAAATCATATTGTAACCTAAGCATGGAGGTTAATCTAATTTTGAAGTCCCACATGAAAGAATCTTGGAAGTCAGTCTTTGACCTTTACTTGAAGTAGTAGGTGCCATGGGTATTGAATGTCATGGCCACAGGATGTAGCAAGGTTTTACATGGCAAAATACCCTGATCACTGTTTCAGTGGTTAGCATGTATTTATGTAGTTCTTAGCATTCAAAGAAAGCTATATTTCTAGTAAGTAGCTACAGAAACTCTTTGTTTTTAATTTTCTTCAGTGTTTTCTTTTTTTTTTTATCAGCAGATGGAGTGAAATGGAGAGTGTTCAAGCTCACAGAACACCTAGTCCCAACAAGGTGGCAGTTCCATTCTATGCCCCACCTCCCTTCATGCAGAAAACAAGTGCTGAAATAATTAGTGAGGCACGTGCAGCCATTGAACGTGATACAGCAGGGGAGCTGAGAGCAGGACGAATGATGGCAGCTTCAATCCGTCCAGTTAATACAAAGCGACCATTCACACCTCGGGAGCGTCAGCGTACTCTTTTTGGTACAGCCTGCAAGACCAGTCCCCGTCCTCCCAGCTCCTTTAGGTAAGTGATTGATTTAGATGCATTTTTTTAATTGTTCCATTTATATCCTGCCTTTAACTTCAATGGTCATATTGGTGGCCTTCACCTTTAGAACATATTGCCATAGGTAGAGGTATTAACTCATACACAGTGGGTTTTCGGTCTTTGGGTTCTTTTTGTATGTTACATCACAGCAGGGTTGCCAACTCGTATGATAATTACAATAATTATAATGTTTTTACACATGGTTGCCAACCTGTATGATAATTATGGGGTATACAATAATTTTCATGTATGATAGTTTGATACTGGCAAAATATTATTTTCACTGGTTTGTCACACCAGCGAAATGAAACTAATTACAAATAGCGACACCACTTTTGTCTTCATGGTCTGTCTCCACCCCTCTAAGGCAACTGTTTCATACCCTACCAAGCCTTCTACCCTCCTCTTATTGTCAGTGTGCCCAGATCTGGTAATCTTAATGAAGAAGACACTGTTCAAAAAATTGATTATCAATGGAGAAAACTCAGAATAATTGATATTCTGTGTGAAATAAAGAACATGCCTGAACATGACAATTTCTGGAGTGCTGTTAAACACATGTCACCTAAGTGGAAATACTGATTTCAAAGAACTAGCAGCCTTTGCACTATGAGTGATTTCATTGCCCCACAGAAGTGCTTCTTGTGAAAGAGTTTTTCCTAAACTAGGTTTAACAAAACCCAAAGTTAGAAACAGATTGGCACTAGATACGGTAAATGAACTTATTCTGTCATCTCAGCTTATGAAAGAATGTGATAGATCCAAAAATCTGCAAGTCACCGAGAAGATGTTAAGGTTTATCTCAACAACAAATTGCATAATGCTACAGTGGTTGAGGAAGATGAACTTTCAGGTGAATAGTGCGAGAAACATAAGGGCTAATGTTGTAATACTGGTTAAGGTCATCAATCTTGTGGATATCATAAACATCATTACTATTACATTTTCTTAAGTGTTATACTGATATTTTTATTGTTGTACATTTATTTGGTTTATGATGTATAATAATTTTGAATCCAAATCTATAATTTTGAGTAGCTGGTACGATAATTTTTCTTTTAAATGTTGACAACCCTGCATCACACTTTCATTCATACTTCCAGACTCTGAGGAGGATAAGGAATAATTTTGAGTAAGAAAATTCCCACCTTCCAGCTGGGAATCAAACCTGTAGCCCTTGCACAGAGGCAGGTGCTCTACTGACTGAGCTACAGAGCCAGCTAGATGAATTTTATTTTTAAAAAGTTAAAAAGCTTTATAACATGATAATAAATTATGATAATAAATCATTGCAAGCAAGCAAAGCCAAAATTCCATGGTTCAGGTCCCAGCTATCGCAATGAATTTTTCAGGCTGCTGTACATTTCCAGAAATCATATTGTAACCTAAGCATGGAACTAATATGATTTTAAAGTCCCACACAAAATAACATTAGAAGTCAAAATTTGACCTTTACTTGAGGTAGAAGGTATCATGGATATTGAATGTCATACAAAAATGTACGAAAATGTAATACAAAGAGCAGAAAGGTGCCTTTCACTGTTAAAATGTCTTAACAGGAATGAAGTGGGGATGTTCCAGAGCAACTCTTAACATGACATACAATGCATATATGAAGCCATTATTTACTTACTGCAGTGAAGTTATTGTAACAGCAAATACGAAACAAATTCAAATCTTTCAAAACCAAAGTATGAGACTAATTACAAGTGCTATCAAAACCACACCAAT
Source organism: Tenodera sinensis (assembly GCA_030765045.1). Taxonomy (NCBI): domain Eukaryota; kingdom Metazoa; phylum Arthropoda; class Insecta; order Mantodea; family Mantidae; genus Tenodera; species Tenodera sinensis. The sequence goes on along the minus strand of CM060961.1, from coordinate 150,974,267 downwards.
AGCAGCTATGGAAATACTAACCAACCAATACCCCATTGAATGTCAAATAGAAAAAACAGCTCTTATTCAACATGAAAAGTTGATCACGCTCCCGTTCAATACATGGAACAAGAGAAATTTTACACATACACTAAAGGCTCAGGAGAGCTTTCTTTCCAAAATTCAAGACATCAGGAAGAATGTACACCTTCCTAATTCAAAGGAAAACTTCATATCTAAAGTCAATCCGACACAAACATTAGACATCACACATTATTTACACTTGACAGAAGAAGTTAAGAAAAGTGATACTCCAACTAGTGTTCTAAAATTATTGGCATTAGAGACAATCCATATTAGATTTCCAGAACATGAATGGCTCCATATTTATACTGATGGATCACTGGTATCAAACTGAGATGGAGCAGGGGCTGGAGTTACATGTCACCTCTTTTCCTATTACAAATCTTTTAAGTTATGAAACTACAAACTTTGATGGAGAAATTGAAGCAATTTGAATGACCCTACAAAATCTTTTGTATAGAATTTCACATTTTCATTAGGTAGTTATTCTCTCAGATTCCAGGATGACAATTATAGCAATTACTTCCAAGTTGTCACCAAAAAACCAAACAATTATAGAATGTTGGAAAATCCTTACCGATCTAACAGCACTTCAAAAACACCTAGTCTTCCAATGGATATCAGCTCACTGTGGGCTGAATGGTAATGACAAAGCTGATTTTCTTGAAAAAAAAAAGGGTACCAGCAATGTACAGAAATCTTTACCATTTTATGCAGCTAAAAGATTAGTCAACTCTGAATTCAAAAAACTTATTGCAAAATATTACTATGAAAAATCAAAAAATAAAAGATGGGAACTACCAAACATTCAAACAGTAATTCCTGAGTATCCTCGAGAAATGGCAGTTGCAACCTTCAGGTTGGTTCAGGACATGATTGCCTGGGAAAACATTTAAACAGAATTGGGATATATTTCTTACCACTCTGTCCTCTATGTGATCTGCAAGAGGAAATGGGCCAAGACCACCTTCAAATGTTTAGTGACCTAACCATCAGTGAAAAATGTTGGAGAGCAAGAGGATTAATGACTTCATTGTCAGAAATCCAGCATTAGCTAATAACAAGAAAATTTCCAACTTAGCCTGCAGTGTGTGTAGAAGAACAATTAATTTAACACTTATTGACATAACAGTGGTTAACTACTAGTCACAAACTTGGGCTCTCAGAAGGGGTTCTTGTCGTAGAGAGACTTTTCATGTCTTTTCACAATAATTCTTTGAATTATATCACAGAAGGCTGTGAATTAAGTTTCCCTGATTGTGTTTTCCAAGTTAGCCAATATTAAAGCAAAAGGCTAAATGCGTGGTTCCTTCTTTTACTATTTACGGGGGTTTGCAGCACTGATGCTGGATCTGCTTCAGTCATTCAGCATTTAAAATTACTGTTTTAGTTGGTTAAACACAAAAGTAAATTGGCATGATAATGCAAGAGAATAGAATCTAAGGTACAGTGAAATGCTCAAGTGGTAAGAGTCGATATGAACAATGATGCCCAGTTTTTACTTTGGCAAGGTACAGGCTTTTTGACTTGGATCGTTCATAGCACTAGATTTCAGGGCTCAAGATAAAGTGTGTGTGTAATGTGAACCTCAGAACTTACTAAACTGTAGTCCCATTAGGGTATGTTATCTCAAAATGAATTTGGGAATGTAAAATGGGTGTTCTGTTTTTACCAAAAGGTAAAAACAAGACATAGAGTTTACTTTTATAGTGATTTAATAAGATCAAGAGGAACCTAATATGAAGGCTTAATTACATACTCATTAAATGATATAAGTATGATAAAGTCATTTATGGACTAATTACATAAATCTACCTTCTGCAGCAATGTACTGTCAATAGAAATTTATTATCATTTTGTAGTTTGTTTCTTCTGTCACTTAATATTAAACCAAATAAAAATACAAAAAATGAAGCAGTTTAAACCTGTATTAAAGAAATACCTAACTCAAAGACATTTGTATAGAATAGAAGAGTTATATAAAGTTAAGGTTTTATTCTGAATATAAGTGTATCAGAATTTTTGTACACATGGGCATCACAAAGTGGGACAAGGGGGGACCGTGTCTCCCTCCTGGAAATAAATAAATTTAATATGCAGTTAGTTACTATTACACTCTTGTTTTAATTTTGAAGAACAATTTTTACTTAGCAGATATTAGTACTTTTAACTGCAAAAAAATACTGTAACTCATGATACCGAAATTTAGATTTCAAATCGAATGGGCTTGATAAAGATACGTTTTAGTTTAATTGCCGGATGTGAGATTTGCGATAAGTGTTGAGTAATAACATATGTAGATAATAGAGTAGGAAGTGTTGTAAGGTGAGCAAGATATGAGTAAATAATAGTCGTTAAATTTGTAGTATAAACGCATTATTGGTTTGAAATTAACGAGTCATGACGTCATACCACATAGTTTAAAATCAGTCAAAATTCAGGTCTGCCAATCTTAAAGTCGCGCGATATGTTTAATAAAATATAAAGAAAACATCGTTTAATCATAAAAAGGTAACTAGATATTCGGAATTCAAAAAAGAACATGTTATAATAGAAAGGGACATTTATAAATTGGGAAAAGGAATAAAATAGCATTTTGGATACGAGGCTTTCTTTTGAATGACGTCATGACATTTAAAATTGGAGAGAACGTTTTCTTAGCGTGGGGACGCCAGAACGCGTCACCACTCTCCCCAGACCGGTGGTGAACGTTGTGGTGTACACACATGAGTGCGATTGCTCTGCGAGTATCTCTATGTAGCGAAAGTCGGCATAACTCCCGAAAGTGTCAGAGAGTAATAAAATAAATAATATACAAAAGTTCTTCTGGGGTAATCTATAAACATACCTACGCATACCCGGGATTAAAGAGATTTCATGCTGAACGAGCCGGAGCGAACAACATCAATTCCACATCAAAGGGCGACACAGCGTGACCATCATAATTTTCGCATCAAATGGCGACCCAACGTGGGGCGTCGAGAGAATAGACCAACCCCAAGAATGAACTAGACCAGCATTGAACCAGTGATTAATAAGGACGGCGACCAAGCCAGCATCGAACCAGCAAACAAGAAGGTGCCCAGCGTGTCAACATCGTGTGAAACCTGTAGTGAATAAGTTTAAGTGCAGTTAAAAAAAAAAAAAAAAAGGTCATAATAGTGAAAATTGTGAAATATTGGTGAGTAGAAAAACACATGCAAATAGCTTAGAAATGGAAGACAGTGATAGCGATTTTCTAGGTTTTGAGAGTCCGGAAATTGAGAAAAGTGTAGTTAGGATGGAAGAATATAATCAAAATATAATCGGTAGCAGAATATGCCAAGAAGTAGAAGATCAGAACATTAGAGAAACACCTAGAGGTAGCTCAGGAATGTTTGGTAGTAATTCAGAAAGGCCAGTGATTATGTCAGAAATAGAGAATATGTTTCAAAAGATAATGAAAAAGATGAGTACAGAGTTAAGTCAAAAGATAGATGAAACTAGTATAGAGTTAGGACAGAAATTAGAGAAGGGACAACAGGAATTGGGAATGCAATTGGAAAATCAGAAGAGAGCTTTAGAAACCTTTAGGGAAGAAGTTAGGGAGGAAATTAATAAAGTTAGTAGTGAAGTAAAAGAAAATAGAGAACAGGTTAAGGGAGAATTAGAGACAATAAGGCAAGAAGTAAAGAATTCTGAAAAGAAATTAGGTCAACAAGTGAGTGAAAAATTAGATAAAGAAAGGGAAAGAGTAACATATAGCTTAGACAAACAAAGGGAAGAGGTAGTACAAAGGTTAGATAAAGACAGAGAAGAAATTAGAGAAGAGTTACAGGGGTGTAAAGTTAAAATGAAAAGATCTGATGTAGAAAGTGAAAGGCAGGCTAGAAATTTGGAGGATGTTACAGACCAAATAAAAGGGGTAGTAACAGAAATTATTCAGGTAAAAGAGGCCTTAGAAAATTTGAAATTAAATGAAAATGCATGTAATCACAACAATCTTAATAATGAAGCTGCAAGAAATGAGGCAATACCAGGTGTATCAGCTGACATTTCGATGCAAAATAGGGGTAACAGTAATTCCCATTCTGATCTCAGAAATAGTTCAGGGACAGGTGACAATTCAAATTTACACTGGCCTAACCATGTCTTAAATGAAATGACACCTCCAGTTTTTGAAAATGAAGATTCAGATGATCCTAAAGCCTTTATAGAAGGGTTACAAGATTACTTCACGGTGAAACGTATACCGGAGGAGTACAAGATGGTGATAGTAAGAAAATGCCTAAAGGGTAATGCTGCCAATTGGCTAGGCCTTTCTATGGGTAACAATAATGATTATGGGACCTTTAGGAACATCTTTTTAACCAGATATTGGGGGGCTAGTAGGCAGGCTAATATTAGAGTCGAATTAAGCAATGGAAAGTTTAATCCTAGATTGGAGGAATCGATGGTCAACTATTTTATGAGAATAGCGAGAAAATCGAAGATGTTGGATCCTCCCATAGATGAAAAAGATCTAATAAATATAGTTACTCCACATTTTCCGGAAACACTTCAACACTACCTAATCATAGCCCGACCCGGTAGCATTGCAGCTATGATCGAATTATTATCAGCCTTAGAAGTCAATAAGCCAAAACACGCATTTGGAAATAAATATGAAGAAAAAGAAACTGTCAATTCTTTCGGGCAAGGGGCACAGTATTATCAGAATAGAAGTGAGGTTAGGGAAAGATATAAAGGACCAGTACCAAGGATGGAATCGTTCCGGTGGGAAAACCAAGGTAGATGTAACCAGGAAGGGCATCACCAAAATAGAAATGGTAATCTAAGGGGAAGAAATATAAAGGTGAATTATATGAATACAAATAGATTTGATCGAGGTAGACGGGGACGTTATTTTGGACATAGTAGAAATTCAAATGATGGGTATTGGACAAACAGAGATAATGAGTTTAGACCGAGGTCACCAAGACAAGGAGAAAGATGTTATAGTGGACGAAATTCCCCTGAAAATGCGGAAATGGTTGAGGCCATTAACACGGTCAAAAACATGGTAGGAAGTAACCCCGATTTAATGCAGGAAAACGGAAGTAACAATTCGGGAAATAGTACAGGAGCCATACCTAAAAATCAGGGAAACGCCAGACCCGGTCAAACGCGCCTTCAGTGAGAACTGGGTATCCTAGTAATGATTGTGATAAGTACTCGGAAATAAATAGTCCTGGAAGGCAAATGATGATACAAAAGAAAAGAGAATGTAAAAATAGAATCGACGAAAACGAAAAAGTAGGAGATCCACCTAAAATCAAAATTGGAGTAAATGGAAAACAATACAATGCAATTATAGATACGGGATCAAATAGCACAGTATGCTCACAAAATTTTTATGATAATTTACAAAGTAGTGGTTTTAAAGTAATGTCTTTACCAGTTAATGGGATATATTGCTCGCTAGCTGTGGGAAAACGAAAAGAGAGAGTAAAATTTCAAGCAATGATAAATATTGAAATAAATGGGAGAATACTAGGAATTTTATTTCTGATTGTAGGAAGACTTGTGACAGATATTATAATAGGTTGTGATTGTCTTTATGCCTGGGAAGCTGTGGTGAATTTTAAAAACATGATTGTAGAAATGAAAGTTGAAGATGAGACCATTATAGTGCCATTTGTGGAAGATAGTAGTTCAGAAACTATTGTAAGAGAAAAAGAGGAAGAAGAAATCCAAGGGGATACATTCTTTGTAGAATATGTTAAAGTAGGAGCTATGGAATTAACTGAAGTAAATGTCAAAGAGTACAGAGTTGATAATAAAGAAAATGTAGAATGGGATAAAAATGATTTCATAGACAATTTGAGATTTTCTGACGCAACTAGGTACTATGATAGGGAGAGTAGTGAAGACTTAGAAGAATTGTTGAGGGAAAAGGTAACTCAGGCTGATCAACTAAATGAACAACAGAGGGATAAACTGTTTAAAATATTAATCCGAAATAAAGAAGTATTCTCTGAGAAACCTGGTAAATGTAATATTTATACTCATTCGTTTGAGATGATACCCATCAAACCTTTTACACATAAAGCGAGAGCTATCCCTAGTACCATAAGAGAAGAGGTAGATGCAGTTATAAAGTCAATGTTAGAAGATGAGGTTATTGAGATTTCGAATTCAGAATTTGTGAATCCCCTATGTATTGTAAATAAGGCCAATGGAAAGATTAGGGTGACATTAGACGCGAGAAAACTAAATTATCATACTTTCCATCAGGGAATCCAACAGAACGTGTCCTCCGAGATATAGGAATTTATTTACGTGTACTTACACATCATAATCACAAGGATTGGGTGAAATATTGTCCATTGATAGAAAAGATTATCAATCACACCATTAATGTAACTACTGGGTTTGCCCCAGTAAAATTAATGTTAGGAATTGAACCAGAACCAATATTGATCGGGGTACCAAAAATACTGAAAATTAATGACATTCAGTTAAGTGAAGAAGAAAGAGCGAAAATTGCTTTTGAACGAATCATGAAAAAGGCAGAGAAGCGAAAATTAAAGAAAAAGAGTAGAAAACATAAATGGGAACCTAAGATAGGCGATTGGGTACTAGTTAAAGACCATAAGTTATCAAGTGCATTGCGAGGTAGGAACAAAAGGATGGAATTGTTATATAAAGGTCCTGCAGAAATTATATCAAAATTTGGTTATCATACCTATGAAGTAAAAGATGTTAAAAATGAAAAATGTCTGGGAAGGTGGCATAAACAACTCCTTCGACCATACAAGAAACCGTGTGGTACCTTGGAACCTTGACTTCATGTAAAATTCGAAGTGTCATTTGTTCTATTGGCGCCCAATCAGCTTTGAGATAAAATTTAAATGTTAGCTTACTTGAAAACCATATATTGGTCAGGTACTTACGTATTCATGACAAATGCAGAATGTGAATTGCTATATACTACAAAGAGCTTAAGAAAAGATTGTATAGAGCTTACAATAACAGCTTTAGAAAGATTGTTAAAATGTTCATCTCCGCATAGAGAGAAAACCGAATATTTAATTTGTAAACATTTGTTAAAATATTTAGATGTATAGATAGTTATCACAGCAAGAAAGAAAGAACTTGTCTGAAGAGTGTAATGGATTTATATAAATATATACATTTTTAGTGCTTAAAGGATCTAGTAAAGATATGTGTTACAATAACAAAAGTGCAAAATCACAGTGCAAGTGATAGTGAGAGCGAAGTGAGCAAACATGAACTAACTAAAAGAAGGAAGTATAAAGGAAGACTCTTGAAATTTAACCTTTATATAAAAATTTTCACAGAAGAAACCATAACATATTGTAATTAGTATTTAAGGATTAATGTTAAGTCAAGTGTACAATTGTTTGTCATGTTATAAAGATTAATGAGAAGATATGTTAATAACCAATTTCAAAACAGTGTAATTGAAAATTGTATATAATGGGAGTGTTGCCGATTATTCAAAATACAGGAGCAATTTTTAATTTTTCTTTCGAGCAAGACATTTACATTATTTTATTATGAAATAATAAAATAATATAAATGGGGGCATTTGATACCGAAATTTAGATTTCAAATCGAATGGGCTTGATAAAGATACGTTTTAGTTTAATTGCCGGATGTGAGATTTGCGATAAGTGTTGAGTAATAACATATGTAGATAATAGAGTAGGAAGTGTTGTAAGGTGAGCAAGATATGAGTAAATAATAGTCGTTAAATTTGTAGTATAAACGCATTATTGGTTTGAAATTAACGAGTCATGACGTCATACCGCATAGTTTAAAATCAGTCAAAATTCAGGTCTGCCAATCTTAAAAGTCGCGCGATATATTTAATAAAATATAAAGAAAACATCGTTTAATCATAAAAAGGTAACTAGATATTCGAAATTCAAAAAAGAACATGTTATAATAGAAAGGGACATTTATAAATTGGGAAAAGCAATAAAATAGCATTTTGGATACGAGGCTTTCTTTTGAATGACGTCATGACATTTAAAATTGGAGAGAACGTTTTGTTAGCATGGGGACGCCAGAACGTGTCACCACTCTCCCCAGACCGGTGGTGAACGTTGTGGTGTACACACATGAGTGCGATTGCTCTGCGAGTATCTCTATGTAGCGAAAGTCGGCATAACTCCCGAAAGTGTCAGAGAGTAAAAAAATAAATAATATACAAAAGTTCTTCTGGGGTAATCTATAAACATACCTACGCATACCCGGGATTAAAGAGATTTCATGCTGAACGAGCCGGAGCGAACAACATCAATTCCACATCAAAGGGCGACACAACGTGACCATCATATATTCCGCTACAAAGGGCGACCCAACGTGAACCAACAGCTTAATTTTCGCACCACTCATACCTTTTACACTTTTTGTCAACAGAATAATAAATTAATATTGTTTGATTGCAAACTTCCCACATGCACCCCCTCTGAAAAAAAGTCTGCCAATGTCCTTGCTTATACACTTATAAAAAACAAAAAAATTTATAGAACTGGTGAAGCTTAAAACATTGCATGATGCTTATAAGTGAATAAACAAATTTAAATCCATTTTCAATATCAGCATCAAGCTTCTCACCCATAACAGAGTGTATAGTTCCTCTACCATAAGCAACTTATTGTAGTACCTATGTCTACCACTGGAGCCTGCAATCATGGCTAAGAAGTTAAATGACTGCAGATTGGGTCTAGATAGTAGATATAGATGAATGGATGTAAAATAAGTGGGTCCAGTGGGCCATTGAGTTCCATATTTCTACTTCACTGTAAGTCCACAGCTCCTAAGATGGATCATACGTCTCATATTGATTGTCCTAATATCAAAATGTTTACCTTATTATCAACATTTAAAACTTTTGTTGCGCCATTTAGTTTAAAATCCTACAGCATTATAACTTTTTGAGGATGCAAAGGAGCCTCTCTGAAACTAGTCTTGTAGAATTTTAAAGTAAGTGGAGCAACAAGTGCTTTTAGATGAAAATGCATTAAAGATTTTAATAACATGCTCCACTGTTTTAAACTTCATTTTCATTGTAAGTTTTATATCTTTCTGACAGAAGTTCATTATCAGTTATCTCATGTGAATTTGAGATCTTCTTGTGGTTTACTGGGAGTTGGTTGGAGTTGTGCCAATTGGTTGGAACAACTGAAGATCTGTGCTTCAAATCATGGCTGTGGAATTGAATTTTTCCGTGCAATTCTACCTTTAACCATTTCCAAATATTTGTACAAAAGTAAATAAAAAAATGATATGTAATGATTAAGAGATCCAGAAAATATTTCTGTATGTTTTCCGGAAATTCTTGAACTGTTCTTATGAAATATAAGGTTCAGTAAAAACAATTTGATGATTTTAAGTTGGTTGTATTTGCATATTTGATGTAGTACATCATTGTTACACACAACAATTTGTAAGTGAACTGTTGCCATTTAGTAAGATGGAACGTTGGTCAAATGTTTGTTGAACATTTGCCTAGAAACATATTTTAAGAATAATGACTCCAAGCTCTTCCGTTTCATTTACCATGCTGGCCAGTCGTTTGTTGATTTTTGTTGATAGCTCCACCTTCATCTTGGAGATTTCTGTTTTTATCTTTTCCATTTCAGAATTCATTTACATTAACTGGCCAAAAACATCAGAGTTTATTTGCTCTCTAAGGTCTTTACTTCTTCCTTTAGACCCATAATTTCTGTTTTCATTTTTTCCTTTCTGGCATTTATTTCTGTCTTCATTTATTCTATCATGGAGTTTGCTGTTGTTACTTAGCTTCCCATTTTCTCTATTCCAGAGTTTGTTTTTTAGTTTGGCTTTCATTTCTGCTGTCTCCACCTTCCGAAATTCTGGCTAATATCTTTTCCAGTATTGCCTCCATTGTGACTTTCGTCATGCTCCTGACACTAATGTGACAAAAGGGCAAGTTTGGTAGTTTTTATTTTACTTTATTTCTTCCGAAAGTGAATCACAATTCACAATTTATGACCATGCAACTGACAACTGTTCTGTTGTATTGTAACCTTGACACTGTTCAGCAACAGAAACTTCTCAGAAGTAACTGAACTTCACTGTTCACAATTCTGACAAGTAACTAACTCCACTCACAAGCCAGTCTTCGTTTACAGTCTCTGCAGTACTGGCAACTCATCTGGAAATCAAAGTTTCTCGGCTTTTATCACAAACAAGTCCTTGCATATTGAAAGCTTCTAGAAGTGCATGCAGTGGCATTTGATCTGAACAGCGCAGTGTTGCATAGCTGTTTAAGGGCGGCGCCGTGGCCGAGCGGTTAGCGCGCTCGCCTACCACCTAGGCGGCCCGGGTTCGATCCCAGGGACCCGCATGTGGTATTCGTGGTGGACGAAGCGGCGTTTGGGCGGGTTTTCTCCGGGTTCTCCGGTTTCCCCCGCCATCTCATTCCACCGGTGCTCCATCTTCATTCCATGTATCATCAGTGTCACCGCCTGTGGTGCCGTAGTAGTAAAAGCGGGCGTTAAACACTACACACACTAGCTGTTTAACAGCAGGCACTTACAAGGCAGTGGTGTTAGGTAGCAGTCACCTGATACCTCTCTGAGGCTCGGCCACTGTGAGATTACATTGGCCTGCAAGATTGCCAGATCTATTGGCACCTAATTGCTTTCTACAGTTATTATAAAGGAAGTCTGTATCAGGAATAACCTCACACAGTACAATGTTTGAAAGAAACATTTGAAACAGAAATACCACAAATCCCAAGGAACATGCTAAAGTATGTGATGAACACTGTTAGGTGCCATGCAGAGATTTGTATTAGTCCAGTGGAGCTCATATGAGCGAATTGATATTGAGGAAATGATATAAAAGTAAATGGGATAGTTTAAATTACATTTTGCTGATTTTCTTGCAAAAAGGGTACCAGCGCACCAGTTCTGTTTAGAACTTAAAATTTCCTTTCAGATATATGTGTCAATGTGTCGATTATTATTATTACTATTATTATTATCATTATTATTATTACTAGTACTATTACTATTATTATTATTATTATTATTATTATTATTATTATTATTATTATTATTATTATTATTAGTAGTAGTAGTAGTAGTAGTAGTAGTAGTAGTAGTAGTAGTAGTAGTAGTAGTAGTAGTAGTAGTATTATTATTAATTATTATTATTAGTATTATTAATTATTATTATTATTATTATTATTATTATTATTATTATTATTATTATTATTATTATTACTATTACTATTACTATTACTATTACTATTACTATTACTATTACTATTACTATTACTATTACTATTACTATTACTATTACTATTACTATTACTATTACTATTACTATTACTATTACTATTACTATTACTATTACTATTACTATTACTATTACTATTACTATTACTATTACTATTACTATTACTATTACTATTACTATTACTATTACTATTACTATTACTATTACTATTACTATTACTATTACTATTACTATTACTATTACTATTATTATTATTATTATTATTATTATTATTATTATTATTATTATTATTATTATTATTATTATTATTATTATTATTATTATTATTATTATTATTATTATTATTATTATTATTATTATTATTACTCAGGGGTCTCCGTCTAGGGGATATGTGAATGGCAACCACAAGGTACCCAAGCTGAGCAGAACATTACTTCCTTACTGGTGTTTTTCTCCTCACTGTAACTTTTCTGACCTTTCCTTGGTCATCTCTTGTTCTCTTCCAACCCCAATGCTATTAGGGTTCCTGAGGGCTAGGGAGTCTTTATTTTTCCAACCTCTCCATTTCTCTAATTTCTCTATAAAACCTTAACCCCTAACATGCTGACCTGTCATGGCATGTAATACGTCTTCTGATCGGTAATCAGAGGATATGGTCGGTGAATTTATTTTGATAACTCTCCCGGTCAGGTCGGTGAGACCCATAACCCAACAACAAGTGTGGTCCTCCAGACATTCTGGGGGTTGTGAGAGAGCGATGTGACTGCCAAAACATAAAAATATGGTGCTCTCTAAAAAATGGATACTATTACTGCTATTGCTCTCTTCAATATCAAATTATGAAATATGACTCGAGGGGTAAAATGTTCCAGAGTTAAAATAGTCCCCCAATCGGATCTCCGGGCGGGGACTACTTCTCGAGAACCAAAACATTATATTAATAGAAGATCTAACATCAGACTTCTACAATGGAATGTGGGTGGTCTCACACAAACAAAAAGAGTAGAACCGAATAAAATTGTATTTGACTATAACATTGATATATTTGTAATACAAGAAGCAAATCTAATGAATGATCAACTTAAATACTTCAATTTTACTGGATTTTTACTACACTTACTACCCAAAAATAGACAGATAAGTAGTGGAATATTAGTTGGAGTCAAAAAGGATATTAAATCCTCCTTTGAAATTGTTAAAGAAATGGATAACACGGATAAAAGTGAATTAATAAAGCTAAATTTTTGGGATAACAAAACACATCTACATTTATACAGTATTTACAATCCTCCCAGGAATGAAGCAGATCTCTCACTTATTGACCAATTAAATAAAACAGTCGTAATTGGGGATTTCAATGCACATTCCAAAAGATGGGGTTATGAAAAAGTGGATTCTACAGGGAACATAGTGGAAGAATTTTTGAATACCACAACTTTTGAACTGATTTATAGTAAAGAAGATCCCACAACCTTCATACATTACTCTGGAGCAGGCAGTAACCCAGACCTCTTGTTAGCTACAACAGATATTGTTTCAAAAATTAAAAAACAAGTTATAGAAGATCCAAGTTCTGGTCACAGAGCAGTAATTGCTGATGTAAAACTAGAGAATACAAATAACAGTCAAGGTCTTTTGAATCTGTATTGGAACTTCAAAAAAGCAGATTGGAACAAATATTTAACTGAATTAGAACATAAATTTAAAGAACAAACTCACAGCTGCATGACCAACCAGATCATATGAACAAAGAATTCTGTAAAGTCATCCTAGAAACCGCAAAAAAAACATATTCCTCGTGGAAGAATTAAAAATTTCAAACCCTTTTGGAACCCCCAGTTAGAAGAGCTGAAAAAGCAAAGGGATATAGCTAGAATTACAGCTGAACAAACAAAAAACATATCAGATACACAAATATGGCGGAAGAAATGTGCCTCACTAAAAAAAGAAATTAATACTGCTAAAAGGAACCACTTTAATAATTTCTTAGAAAAAATGGATTATAGGACAAATGGTAACAAAGCTCATAAGTTCATAAAAAATGTCAAGGACAGGAAAGAAACCAACAGCACACCTATCATACACAACAATAAAATATTAGTAAATGATGCAGTCATAGCCAAAACATTCAATAAATATTATGCTAATTCACATAAAGTAACAAGAAATAATAAAAAGGAACGTAAAGAGTTTAAGAAAGATTTGAAACAAGAAAGAGAATGTGATCCTAACACTCAGTGCAATATCTTTTTTCAAAATTTTAATATGCTAGGACTGAACATTGCAATAAATAATCTAAAAAACAAAAAATCTCCTGGACCAGATCAAATACATCCAGAGTTCATAAAAAACCTTGGAAAAACAGCAAAACAACAACTACTGAAACTCTACAATCTATCCTGGAAAACCACTGTACCTGCTGAATGGCGAAAAGCAATAATTGTCCCACTCTTGAAGAAAGACAAAATAGCATCAGAAATAAAAAATTATAGACCAATAGCTCTTACTAGCATAATAGCAAAAGTGATGGAAAGAATGGTGTCAAACAGGTTAAATTGGTTTCTAGAATCACAAAATTTAATATCCCCATGTCAAGCTGGATTCAGAGAGTTCCACTCTACAAATGTCTTACTTCTCAGTCAAGAAATCAAAGACTCCTTCAATAGAAAAGAAGATAATTTATTAGTTTTTATTGATTTCCAAAGCGCATATGATTCTATATGCAGAACAAAACTACTAAAGAAAGTTAAAAAAAAAATAGGGATACAAGGTCCAATGTTTTCATGGCTATGTCATTTCCTAACACAACGCTTTATTGCAACCAGATATGGAAGAAATATATCTAAATACAAACAAGTACACCGTGGCTTACCACAAGGCGCAGTGCTCAGCACAACACTTTTTAATATATTTATTAACGATCTGTCACAACAAATACAGAAATCAGGTGTGAAGTGTGCACTATTTGCTAATGACTTAGTAATGTGGGCTTCAAAACCAAAAAGCAAAAGTACAGAACTAGAAAAAACCATGCAACAATCCTTAACCAAATTACAAAGGTGGACCAAAGAAAATTTAATGACTGTTAATACAACAAAATCAAACTACCAAATCTTTTCACTAAGAAGAAAACCACTAAAAATAAAACTAAATTTTGAGGGTCAACAATTACCAGAAACAAAGGAAGCAAAGTATTTAGGTGTTACATTTGATACCAAACTTACATGGATTAAACAAATAGAAAATGTAATACAAAGAGCAGAGAGGTGCCTTTCACTGTTAAAACGTGTAACAGGAATGAAGTGGGGATGTTCCAGAGCAACTCTTAACACAACATACAATGTATATATAAAGCCATTATTTACCTACTGCAGCGAAGTTCTTGTAACAGCAAACACAAAAAAAATTCAAATCTTTCAAAACCAAAGTCTGAGATTAATTACAGGTGCTATCAAAACCACACCAATAGCAGCTATGGAAATACTAACCAACCAATACCCCATTGAATATGAAATAGAAAAAGCGGCTCTTATTCAACACGAAAAGTTGATCAGACTCCCATTCAATACATGGCACAAGAGAAATTTTACACATACACTAAAGACTCAGGAGAGCTTTCTTTCCAAAATTCAAGACATCAAGAAAAATGTACACCTTCCTAATTCAAAGGAAAACTTCATATCTAAAGTCAATCCAACACATACATTAGACATCACATATTATTTACACCTGACAGAAGAAGTTAAAAAAAGTGATACTCCAACTAGTGTTCTAAAATTATTGGTATTAGAGACAATCCATACTAGATTTCCAGAACATGAATGGCTCCATATTTATACTGATGGATCATTGATATCAAACCAAGATGGAGCAGGTGCTGGAGTCACATGTCACCTCTTTTCCTATTACAAATCTTTAAGTTATGGAACTACAAACTTTGATGGAGAAATTAAAGCAATTTGAATGGCCCTACAAAATCTTTTGTACAGAATTTCACATTTTCAGCAAGCAGTTATTCTCTCAGATTCCAGGGCAGCAATTATAGCAATTACTTCCAAGTAGTCACCACAAAACCAAACAATTATAGAATGTTGGAAAATCCTTACCCATCTAACCGCACTTCAAAAGCACCTAGTCTTCCAATGGATACCAGCTCACTGTGGACTGAGTAGTAATGAGAAAGCTGATTTTCTTGCAAAAAAGGGTACCAGCGGTGTACAAAAAGCTATAGTTAATCTACCATTTTATGCAGCTAAAAGGTTAGTCAACTCTGAATTCAAATAAATTATTGCAAAATATTACTATGAAAAATAAAAAAATGTTGTTGTTGTTGTTTTCTAGTGCCTTGCATCTGGCAATGAAGCCATTAGCATTCGTGCTTTCCAATACTTTTGAACTGTAGTTTCTTCTGATCTTAATGCTTCACAGGTCTTCAAGTGTTCTTCATTCATTTCTGCTGGATCGTTACACAGGACACATATTGGTGAGGCTGAGATACCAATTCTGTAGAGATGACTTGCTAAGCAGTCATGATTTGTCAATAGTCGGAAGGCTGCAACAGCTGTTTTCCTTGGTCTCTGGGGGATTATATCTGGATTGGAAAGTAGTGTATTCCATTTTTTATCTTTGGCATTTGTTTCTATTTCTTGTAGATATGAATGACAAAAATTTTTAATGATCAAGCGTTTTATTGAGGAATATGAGAAATTGAATTTAGACTTTTGTTTTATTGTTGTGCCTTTCTTTGCAAGTGAGTCTGCAGCTTCGTTCCCCATGACTCCACAGTGTGCTGGAATCCATTGGAGATGAACAGTCTTATTAACTTTTTGGAGTTGTGTTAACATTTTGTAGCATTCTCTAATTTTTGTTGACTTCTTTGTAGTATTTGAACATATTCCCTGAATTGCAGCTTTAGAATCTGAAAGAATTACTGCCTTGTTAAATTTATTTAAGGGAAGATTTAATAATTGTCGGAGAGCAATGTATATAGCCTCTATTTCTCCATCATAATTTGTTGTGTCTCTGCCAACAGAATGATAAAAGGAAAAATGTGAACACGTAACTCCAGCTCCAGTAAGGTTTTCCTTCGAGGATCCATCAGTATATATGTGCAGCCATTCTTCTGTGGGATACCTAGTATTGATTGTTTCCAGAGCTAGAAGTTTTTGTATTTCTTTTGGTGTGTCTGATTTACTTATTTCCTCTATTAATTCCAAATTGAAGGTAGGTTGCAATAATTCCAATGCATTTTCTCTTATAAGTAGACTTTCTCTGGTGTTAGGAATGTTCAATTTGGATTTAATCTGTGTTACCTTTTCTAGGAAACTACTATGAATTTTAAGGATTGAAGGGGGGAGGTTCTTTTCTGTCCATTTAGAGTTTGGCAGTCGTAACATTTTCTCGTGTTGGAGCAATGCTTGTTCTTCTATTTTTGTTGTTATTGATGGGGTCCGTGTTAAGGCAAGCATGGCATCAATAGGTGTGGATTTAACTGCTCCAGTGATTAGGCAAAGAGCCTGATTTTGTATTTGTTCAAGTTTATTGATGTTAGCATTTGCTGCTGTTATTAAAGCTTCAGAACAGTACGAGAGGTTTGGTTTAATATACATTTTGTATGTTGTGTTAAGGACTCTCCTTGAGCAGCCCCATTTAGCACCAGCTAACCTTTTCAGGATTTGCAATTTCTTTTCAACCTTTTCTGAGATGTTTGTTATATGTTTTTTCCAACTTAGCTTTCTGTCGAAAGTGATGCCTAAGTATTTGGCATCATCAACTGCTTTGAGTGGTTTACCATTATAATTTATGCTAATATTAACTGGTTTGTATTTTAGTGTAAATAATTCATAATTTGTTTTTTCCACATTGATAGTCATGAGGTTTTTGGAGCTCCATTCATGTACTTTGTTTAGGGCTGTTTCTATTCTGTCTTTAATTAATTCAGGTTTTTTTGAAGAGCCTGAAGTCCAAATGACTACATCGTCAGCAAATAAAGCAATTTTGGTTTCTAAAGTTTTTATTATTGATGGAAGGTCATTTATATATATGTTAAAGAGTGTTGTGCTCAGAACAGCACCTTGTGGAAGTCCTCGGTGTGTTTGTTTATATTTGGAAATGTATGCATTATATTTTGTGGCACAAAATCTTTGTGAAATAAACTGAGTTATCCACTTAAGCATGTTACTTTTCACACCTATTGATTGCAACTTCTCAACTAATTTATTTCTCCAGACTGAGTCATATGCTGATTTAAAATCATTGAATACTGCCAAGGTATAAAATCACTATAGAATTTACAGTATCTACAATCCTCCAGACAATACACTAGATCTAAATTCTATTCCCATAGAACCCAAAAGTATTTTAATATGTGATTTTAATGCCCACTCCCCTAGGTGGGGCTAGAGAGATATAAATTCAGCAGGAAGAGTCATAGAAGACCTATTAAACTCGTCAACAATGGAATTAATATTTAATCCAAATGATCCACCCACTTACCTTCATTATAATGGTTCGGGTACAAATCCTGACCTTCTGATGGTGTCATCTGACATAATTGACAATACAAAAAGAGAAATAATAGAAGACCCAGGTTCAGGCCACAGAATCACCATAAACTCCATAAGAGGTCTAATAAATAATAGTAACAAACCAAAAGTTAAAACTTCTTGGAATTTTAAAAAAGCAGATTGGTCCAATTTCCAAAATGAGATAGAAGGGAAGTGTAATATACTGTTAGAATCAGAGTTCAAGTCAACAGATGAAATGAATAAAAAAATTTGTGAAATATTATTGACAGCAGCCAAAACACATATCCCCAAAGGAAAGTTAAAGAAATATAGCTACTTTTGGTCTCCATCTTTATCTAAGTTAAAACACGAAAGAAATATAGCAAGAGTCAAAGCCGAAAGAACCAAGTGTCCAGAAGATGTACAAAACTGGAGAAGAAAAGCAGCCATTTTTAAGAAAGAATTAATTACAGCAAAAAGGGCCAGTTTCACAAATTTTGTAGAACATATGGACTATAGGAAAGATGGAAATAAAATATACAAATTCCTTAATAAAACAAAATTATCAAAAAATACAACTGAACCATTAAAATATAATAACAAAAGCTTAACTACAGATAGGGAAATAGCAGAATCCCTTAACAAGTTTTATGCTCAGTCACAAAGAATACCCCAAGCGTATAAAAAACAAGATAAGGCTATCCAAAGAACTATCAGAGAAACTAGTAAGCCAAAAGGTATACGAAATGTTATTTTTATTCAGGATTTTAATGAAACAGAACTGGATTTAGCAATAGAACAATTACAGAACAAAAAATCTCCTGGACCTGACAAGATCCACCCAGAGTTTATTAAACACCTTGGCAGGAAAGGAAAAGAAATCCTACTTAAACTGTATAACACGTGTTGGAGAATGACTGTACCTTCCGACTGGAAAAAAGCCATTATCATCCCGATTTTAAAATCAAAAAATAAAAGATGGGAACTACCAAACATTCAAACAGTAATTCCTGAGTATCCTCGAAAATCAGCAGTTGCAACCTTCAGGTTGATTACAGGACATGATTGTCTGGCAAAACATTTAAACAGAATTGGGATATATTCTTCATCACTCTGTCCTCTATGTGATCTGCAAGAGGAAATGGATCGAGACCACCTTCAAATATGCCCGGCCACTTCTAGTGCCCCATCCATTAGTGAAAAATATTGGAGAGCAAGAGGATTAATGACTTCACTGTCAGAAATCCAGCATTAGCTAACAACAACAACATATTTCTTAATATCCTTTGTATCTGAAAAGAAGGATCCTGTACCTCGAGTATGTTGTTGTTTTCTAGTGCCTTGCATCTGGCAATGAAGCCATTAGCATTCGTGCTTTCCAATACTTTTGAACTGTAGTTTCTTCTGATCTTAATGCTTCACAGGTCTTCAAGAGGTCTTCAAGACCTCGAGTATGTAAGAGCTGCACATCTGCATAAAATATACATATATGAGAAAGTCTTGTCTCCTCACCACAGTTCTTGCAACTTTGGTCCAGTGAGATTCCCATAATGTGCAGGTGTCTGCAAAGGGCATTGCAGACAGTAATTAGGTCATCAAATTGAGGCATTCATGTTCATCTAAGGAGCAACAAGACCCATTTATATCTGAGGTTAGATTCTTCAATAAGCTCTCCTGATTGCCTAGCTCCTGTTTGATGGTTTCACAGTACCAAATACTGTTTATGATGCCACTGTGGCATCAACCTGAATCAACCTGACCTTGGTTTCTTGTCTACTTTGAGAGTATTAAATGCCACCTGGCTATCACAGCAAATAATGAAATTAGCTCTTCATCCGCAAAGATACAGGGCAGTACAGTTTAGCATATACCTACAATACCACCATCAACCTGAAAAATTGTAGCATGTCTACAGGAGAGGATGAACCTTTAGAGAGCACCAGGCAGCACTAATCCCTGCCTCCATCATAACCATAAACCATAGTTTTTTTCCTCAAATCCAGTGTAAAAGTTCACATGGTTGAATGGTAGTTAATTGTTCTGAAAAGTTCAGTGCCATAGCAGAGATTTTAACCATAGATCCTCAGTTCCATCCTAGGAGGTGTAAGACCTCCAGACGGGAAGGGCAATCATTTGAAATGATATCCTTATTCTACGAAATGCAATGTATGGTTCTAATCAGGTGCGGATCGAGAAATATTTGATAGAGGGTCCCAGTTCTGGTCCACTACCACTTCTTAATAATTAAATTCATGCTAAAACATGACTAGCTAAATATTTAACTGAAAGAATGTTTAAAGGTGGTACATACCTATACCAATTTTCATAGAAATCGGTTTGTCCATTTTGCATGATGAGGTAACACACATATAGCATTTATAGCAATAAAGTAGGATTTGACAGGGGGACCCGGGGCCCCTGGCACCCCCCCTGGGTCCATAATATATGAGACAGACATTAAGATTAAAAGATGGTTAGAGACAAAGGAGGAAAGTTTCTGAGAAATAGTTAAAAAAGAAGTTATGAATATGAATTATAATTTCTAAATTGTAGTATATCTTTTTAACAATAATGAAATGATGTATGTAGAAATTTAATAACATATACTTTACAAGAGTGTTGTAATTTTTAAGAAATAACATTTGATTACATATTATGTAGCACAATATTCTTATATTTTATTTAGCTTGGGGTCTCTACAGTTTCAAGATGCAGATATTTCAAGTCCAGTGTCAACACCTCCTCATTATGGTGGTACTGCAATTCGAAGATTGGAGCCTCTTCCTTCGGCCACATCCTCCATGGTAGATCTTTCTGCCCTGGAAAGTTCCAATCAACTGTTACATCACACTGGAGTCAATGATGCATTTTTGTCTGTGAACAGTGCCATTAGATTCCGTCTACCATCATTAAGTAAGCATGGTGCTAGTCATAAACACCAGTTCCGTGCTTCTGCATCTCTTGACAATCGTAAGCATCTTTAAAATATTTTTATTAACTACCTCAACCAAAATTTGCTTACAACTGAACCAGTTTTTAAATTTGCCATGTGATAGCCATTAATGTCCTTAAAGCAATACTTTTTGTTCTCAGGTTCATTTCTCATTTATCTAAAGCACTGAACATTAATGAAGAGAAATTCATGTTAGAGGTTACTAGGTTAAAATCCCTATTACTCTGTGACTGATTAGGTAGTAGTAAAATAATCAGTAATTGGCATGTATGGATATTGATGAGAACTGTCTAGCATTTTGAGTTTGAAACATCTATTTTATAGATAGATTTCAATACAAAAAGCCACATATGTAACACTTGTACAACTTTCTGTGCTGATTATTAGTCCCCAGGTATCCTTTATAACTGTATTTTACTTTAATCACAATAAATGTTGGCCATGTAAGGAATTTAAATTTATGCAATACAGATTTGGTAAGTGAAAAAACAAACCATACTAATTTCTGTCACAACTTACAATACTGCTGAACTCATGCAGAAAGCAAGAAGAATCATATCCTAAAACTTGATCTGTTACATGATAAACATACAATAAATATTTCAGCAATGATTAGTACAAACATAGTCCTGTGGCATAGTTGTTTTGTTTAAATGTGCTATACATTTTTCCTAAATTAAGTTTTTATCCGTCTTGTATGGTTCTGCAAGTATATAAAGTGCAATGAGAATGAAGAGAACCATAGGCTTTTCAGAGAAAATTCAGTCATGTTAAGTCTCTTAACTTATGGATCAAAGTGCTTAAGAGTCATTTTTGAGAAAACAAGCTTTAACAAACATTTTTACATTAAGATGTTTTGGGTGAGGCATTTGCTTGAAAATATGTGCTTGACATCTTTGAACAGTATTTGACTCAAGTACGAGGGTCCTTCAATAAATAACCCAACTAATTTAATTGCATTTAAATAAACCACCCTGGAGCGCCATGGCTGCTAATGGTGGAAAGGTGAATCCTTCCTCTAGCAGTGCTGCGAGTGCCAGTCATGCAAAGTGAATCAGTTCGGAGTTAGAACCCGATACATGAGGTCGTGTTTATGCACCCACCATGGAACTGAAATTGCAGCAATGCACATCAATAAAGTTTTGTGTTCTACAGTCGCCGCAATGGAAATCTTTACAAGGTAATAAAAACAACAAATACCGACTTTACATGGTTTTATTTTTAACTTCTGCGTACAATTAGCACTTGGTTCATATTTCCCTTAACTTTTATCACTTTCAGGAGTCTCCTAGGCATTGAGTCTGCTAGATATTCAAAATATTTTTTGTCCATTTCCACCCACAACTTCTTCAACACTTCCTATAGCTCCTTAATACTTGATGGTTGCAGCTCTTCTATTTTATTTTTCATTTGATTCCAAGCATTTTCTATCGGATTTAGGTCAGGAGAGTTACCAGGCCATTCAAGTACAGGTATATTATTATCTTTCAGGAACTTCTGAACCAGCTTTGTCCTATGTACAGGGGCACCATCATGCATGAAGTACTGACACTGGTGAATCGGCCAAAATGTGAACAAATGCTGTTGTAACACTTCTAAAGAGTTACTTCCCTTCATTGTGATATTCTTTGGGAGAAAGTAAAAGCCACCTCTACCATAATTGCCACTAAAAGCACCCCATACCATCACACTTTCTGGATGTTTAACAGTTTTGACAGCAAACTTTGGATCATATCGTGACACATTTTTGCGGCCTCCTCACCATTTTGGACTTTCCTCTGACCAGTTTGAAAGTGCTTTCATCAAAAAACATTACTTTGCGCCAGTCCTCTGATGTCCAGTGCTGATATGTCTTGCAAAAATTTATCCTTTTCTTCTTCATAGCTTCAATCAGAAGAGGCTTCTTGGCTGCACACCAACTTGGTAAACCTAAGTCTTTTTGAAGTCGATGTTGAATGGTCCTTATTGCAATATTGTTGAGAAGATTTGGGTGTTTCTTCTTTAACCCTGCCGCTGTAATCCATGGATCAGCCATCACTTCACATTTTAGCAGGTCATCAGTTCTTGTTGAAGTCTTTCTTTTACCACCTGAGCCGATTTTTCATCTTGGTGTGTTGCCAGGTGGAAAAGATGCTGCTGCTGTTTTTAGGTCATAAATAGCTTGTCTTGAAACCTTTAGATCGGCAGCTACACGAATCACAGAGGTACCTACTTCCAATAGAGTTAAAGCACGAGTCTTCTCCTCAGAAGTGAGCTTCTTGCGTCCCATTATTTGTATTATAATGAGAAATACACAACTTTAAAAATGGCACTCAGGTTAAAAGTTTAATAACAACGACAAACTGGAAACAGAACACTCTGTACAAATACCAGAGACTGACTGAGACCTGGCCTGCTAATAGAAGCAAGCTGCTACTGTGCACTCAAGAATCACGTGATTTGCAGCTCCGCCTGCTCCTTTGTATAGTGGCGGGAGAAGAACAAACTGAGCACATTGTCTACGTAAAGATTTTCCTTGCACTAACAATGTAAAGATTTCAATTGCGGCAACTGTATTAGACAAAGCTCCTACAGAAACCTTTGAAATGGTGCAGCAAGCATACAAGGACTAAGCTTTAGGCAAAACACAAGTCTTTGAGTGTGATAAATGTTTCAAAGGTGTCATGAAGACCTTCAAGATTCTCCGTGCCCTGGAAGACCCGTAACAGCAAAAACGGAAGTCAACATTAACACAATTGATGTAGTTGTGATAGAAGATCATCGCATAACAATTTCAAAAGTTGCAGACATAATGCATTTGTCTGTTGGAACTGTTGACGACATAATTTGCAATGATCTTGGCATTGAAAAGTTGCAGCGAAATGGGTACCGCACGTCCTGAAGGATGAACAGAAGGTTCACCGCATCATGACGTGTCAATAATGGCTCAGAAGGTTACGACAGGAGCCAGACTTTCTGAATAGGGTCATCACTTGTGACGAGAGTTGATTCCACCATTACGACCCGCTAACAAAACGCGAGGGTTTGCAGTGGAAACATTCATCGAGCCCTAGGCCTAAGAAAGCAAAAGTTCAGAAAAGTGCAGGAAAGGTCATGCATCTCGTATTCTTTGACAAACAGGGCATTCTGTATGATCATGTTGTAACTAATCAACGCACAGTAACTGCTGCTTTCTATTGTGACGTATTGAAGGGGCCATTGAAGAAAAAAATTGCCGAAAAATGACCAGATCTCGCAAGGAGAGGATGGATCTTGCATCAGGATAATGCCTCTGCTCATCGAGCTCGTGCAGCTCAAGATGTCATCGCAGAAATGGGCATTGAGATCATGCCTCATCCACCTTATTCTCCGGATCTTGCACCATGCGATTTTCACCTCTTCCCTAAAGTGAAACAGGAGCTTCGTGGTCGCCATTTTCAAAGTGATAAGGAGTTGAACAATGTTGTCATGGGTATCCTGAACAGACTGTCCAAAAATGGGTTCAATGAGTGTTTCAAACAATGGGTAAATCGTTGGAATAATTGTATTTCATCAGAGGGAGAATACTTCGAAAGTGTGTAGGTAAATGTTAGTGAAATAAAACCATTATGTGTTAATTAAAAAATTAGTTCGGCTATTTATTGAAGGACCCTCATATGTAATTTGACATTTATCTCATATTTTGTTTTCAAATTGTACTGATTTGTTTTGGGTACAGGAGATCTCAAAACATGTATTTCTGTTGAAATTTCTGAAAATTTAAGTTGAATATTTCCTGTACTTTGAGAGTATAAGCAGCAGAAAGTGCAAATAAGTGTCAAAAAATGTTCTTTTTGGTTTCTATTTAGTGTTGTTGTTAGCTAATGCTAGATTTCTGAGAATGAAGTCATTAATCCTCT
The DNA here is from genome assembly GCA_030765045.1 of Tenodera sinensis. Lineage (NCBI taxonomy): Eukaryota > Metazoa > Arthropoda > Insecta > Mantodea > Mantidae > Tenodera > Tenodera sinensis. The sequence continues at coordinate 150,949,605 of CM060961.1, read as the reverse complement.
TGCTCTCCAATATTACTGAAGAGAACAATAGCAGTAATAGTAACCACTTTTTAACGTGGTAGCAAAATATATCCTTAAATCAAAGAAAATTATGAAACTAAGGGATACTGTGATTTGGATTTTAGACACATTAGGTTATTTGCTGTTATTTGATGTTATTAATTTGGGTACCACCAAAGCAATCAATCCATATTCCCATGCATCTACATTTAATTTTAACATGACTTGGTGTCGTATTCTTTCTCTCCTTTTACCAATGGCTACGCTACAGTAAATGCCACAAACTGGTAAATAATTGTCCTTTCCTGACTTTTGTATATTTGGAAATAGATTTTTGTTAACAACGCTGGTACTGCAGCCTGTATCTATCATTGCTCGATACTCCTGATCCCATACATTTATGTTAATAACCGGTGGGTTCATAAGTTCTTTCTGACTCGTATTATTATTTTTCTGGCGTAATTGCTTATTATTTTCACCAATTAATGTATTTAAATAATTCCAATTTCGAATGTCAGTGTGTCGTATACAAGGACCTAGAATAGGAGTCGAATTCTGGTCCTCTCCTAGTTTTCCTGAATTTGATTGGTAGACGGTCCGGGTGTGCTATTCTTCACTGGAGGCTCGGTATTACAACCTACATTCACTCTTATATTTTGATCCGTTTCTCTGTATTGTTCTAAATTTTCAGATCTTGGGTGCCAATCATTACGGCGTTGCCAATAATTACGCCTATCATATTTACATGGGTTATATGAATTACCATACCACAGCCGGTTTCTATCATGTCGATTTACATGTATATAATTCATTTGGTTTTTATTTGGGAACTGTTGATTATTTCCGGTGCCAGAATTTAGCTGCGGGCTATGTGTATTTCTAAATCTTGAATGATTTCCTTGTTCTTGCCTTATTCTATAGTCAGGGTTATAATTGTTTTGGAATTGTGCCCCTTCCCCACTGGATGATTGATTACCGGACCTTCTTTGAAACAGATACCTTAGATGATTGTTATTACTTCTATTTCGGTCTGCATTGATGTTTTGGTTATTTGGATTTTGAGTGTACCTATCATATCTTTCATTTAAGTGGTACTGATGTTGTTCTTTAGGAACAGATTGGTTTTCGAATTCTGTGAGTAATTTGATAACATCAGTGAAATCTACAGGCCTAGCCACTATTAAGCTCCTTCTGATGTTAACCGGGAAATGTCTGATAACAGCGGTTAAGATCTCTTGATCTGATAAAGTAGGGTCGAGTAATCGTGACCGATTCATTGTGCTCATAAAGTAATCTGTAAGACTCGTATTAGTCAATGGATTATACTTCCCAGTTGCTAGTTCAACACGGACACTATTTTGTCTTGCCAGGCTCCAATAACGTGCTAAAAATAAATTTTTAAAAGACGCGTAACATTCATGACCTGCACCTGTAGCTCTAAGCCACTGTAAGCTATTACCTATTAATGATTTTTTTTTACGATCATCATCTTCAATTCATCAGGTATTCTTTTGATTTTAAAATAATGGTCAATTTCTTTTAGAAATTGCTTGGGATTGTCGGTTGCTTTTTCATCAAAAATAGGTGGAGTCATTTCGGACAAGACATCCTTATTATGATCAATTTCGTAATTTTGTCATGTATTTCCAGGTAGGAGTGATTGGTGTAGGTAAATTGGTACATCAGTGTTAGTGTCATATTGTGTGTTGATTATCTGTGTGTATATTAGCCCTTACATCACAGTTATGCATACAGTCTACATTTGTATCATTTTCAACATTTACATTATCATTGTTATTTTTACCTTGTGCTTGAAATGCTACCACTATTTTATTTAAATTAGTTATGTTTTCTTTTTCTTTGTCTAAACATTTTTGTATATACTCAGGGGTCTCCGTCTAAGGGATATGTGAATAGCGACCACAAGATACCCAAGCTGAGCAGAACATTACTTCCACTTACTGGTGTTTTGCTCCTCACTGTAACTTTTCTATCTGACCTTACCTTGGTCATCTCTTGTTCTCTTCCGACCCTGATGCTATTAGGGTTCCCGAGGGCTAGGGGATCTTTATTTTTCCAACCTCTCCATTTCTCTATAAAATCTTAACCCCTAACATGCTGACCTGTCATGGCGTGTAATACGTCCTCTGATTGGTGATCAGAGGATATGGTCGATGAATTTATTTTGATAATTCTCCCGGTCAGGTCGGTGAGACCCGTAAACCAAGGACAGATGTGGTCCTCCAGACATTCTGGGGGTTGTGAGAGAGCGATGTGACCGCCAAAACATAAAAATATGGTGCTCTCTAAAAAGCGGTTACTATTACTGCTATTGCTCTCTTCAATATCATCAGTGAAAAGTATTGGAGAGCAAGAGGATTAATGACTTCATTGTCAGAAATCCAGCATTGGCCAACAACAACTTTTTAAAGAGCACCATATTTTTATGTTTTGGTGGTTACATCACTTTCTCACAACTCCCAGAATGTCTGGAGGGCCACACCTGTCATTGGTTTACGGGTCTCACCGACCTGACTTGTACAGTTATCAAAATAAATTTACCGACAATGTCCTCTGATTACCAGTCAAAAGACGTATTACATGCCATGACAGGTCAGTATGCTAACAATTTAGGTATGAGGTGTGTCAATAAAATAAATTTATCACTCCTCCCACAGCTAGCAAACTATATGTATCATGAAGCGACTATGTATGTGTATGTGATCGAGTAATAATGTGGCATGGCATGTGCACTAGCAGATTTTATTTTTCTGTAGTGTTTAACACCTGATTTTACTATTATGGCACCACAGGCGGTGACACTGATGATACATGAAATGAAGATGGAGTACTGGTGGAATGAGATGGCGGGGGATACCCGAGAACCCGGAGGAAATCTGCCCCAGCGCTGCTTTGTCCACCATGAATCCCACATGTGGTTGCCTGGGATTGAACCCTGGCTGCTTTGGTGAGAAGCGAATGGTCTAACCACTGGGCTACAGCATGGCCACATTGTGCACCAGCAGAACTTCCCAAGGTCTCATGATAGCTTCGTATGAGTAGTTGAAAATGGAGGCTCATTTTTCAGTTTCCGCTGCCTCTGAAGCTCCTCTGAAGTTCACAGTGCACTCAGTGATAAAGCTTTTGAAGCACAGAGCATAGCAGCAATTGAAATTCATCATTAGCTTGCCAGGTTTAATGTCATGATTAAGCAGATGGTGCAAGGACTTTGTAGCAGGTTGCCAAAATGTTCATGATGAAGAGCGCAGCAGGCGGCCAGCCATCATTACAGGTGACTTTATGGAGTTTGTGCAAGAATGCATTATGGAGAGTTGACACTTCAAAATCATGAAACTCAGCAGTCAGTTCCCACAGATGTACTATTACTTATTATTTATTTATGCCAACAAACTTACTGTTGGTGTTTTTAAACACACAAGCCTTGTGTGGGCAATGTTTGAGAGGTAGAACTGGAACTTAAAAATTCAATGCCACAGCTGTGGTTCAAATCCCAGCTGTGGCATTGAATTTTTAAGTTCCAGTTCTACCTCTCGTACTATTACTTGTTGACAAAATTTTCATGGAGCACTTGTTGTTCTTGAAATTGTGTGCCAGGTGGGTGCTAAAGCAACTGACTCCAGAACATAAAGCAAACCACCTGGGAGCAGCTTTGACATTTCTGCGAATTTTAAATTTATTTTGTTGTTTAATGACACTGTCAATTGCTAGGATCACATCAGCATCACCGGTGTACCGGAATTTTGTCCAGTAGGAGTTATTTTACATGCCAGTAAATTTACTGACATGGAGCTTAAAACTTAACTGACACTTAAAAACCATCGGCCTGGGCTGGATTTGAACCCGCAACCTTGGGAACAGTAGGCCAATGTCTAACCAACTGAGCCACCAAGCCCGACAACATTTCTGCAGTGGTAGTATGATGACAGTGATAGGTTTCTGGACCAGATCATTTCAGATGATGAAATGGGGATTACATAGAATATTCCAGAAACCAAGTAGTGGTCAATGCATAAGCATCACAGTGTCTCTCCCTGTAAGATGAAATTCAAGCAGACAGTTGCTAATGAAAGCTGTGGTCAATGTTCTGGGAAAGCTGGGGAGTTCTCTTCATTGAATTCCTGACCAGAAGTGAGTCAGTGAATGCTGAGCATTATTGCAAAATATTGCACAAATTGTGACAATATTCAGAACAAGCGGCATAGGAAGAAGCTTAGTGCTGCTGTTGTCTTGCTACAGTTTGTCTAAAACGTTGTGACACTCTGAATGCATGAGTGAGGAGAAATGTGGAGAAGCAGTGGGAATGGTGGGAGAGCAAGTTACTCTCATGACAGTTGGAAGACTGACCCCCACTTCTCTTTTATGCAAGTGGACTGCTCAGTGCTTATTCAAGATGCTCTCGGGCTTCTAGCCAGGTGCAGTGATGAAGAGACATCAACGTTTCGGGAGTGTACATCTCTCCCATCTTCAGGATGAAGAATGAATAGCAAGAGTGAAGGGACCAGTATATGTACTGTCAGCGGTGAACCACCTCCGCACTAAACCGGGTGTTTTCTACTTGGTATGTACTGGCTGACAGTACATATACTGGTCCCTTCACTCTTGCTATTCTTCATCCTGAAGATGGGAGAGATGTACACTCCCGAAATGTCGATGTCTCTTCACCACTGCACCTGGCTCGAAGCGCGAGAGCATCTTGAATATGTTCATTGCCAGCAAAGCTTCAAATCATATTTTGCTCAGGGCTATTACGCATTTTGATTCGGGAGTGGGGGAATGCCAGGACATTTTGGACAAGTTGTACATGATGATGCTCGACCACATATGGCTCAACTGATAACAGAGCTCTTGCAAACTTTTAGCTGGGAGGTGTTTGATTATCCACCCTACAGCCTGGACCTTGCTCAGGGTGATTTCCATCTGTTCCGGAACCTCAAGAAATTTCTGTCCAGGTGTAGTCAGCATTTTCAGACTGACATAAAGGTGGAGATGGTTGTTATACAGTGGGTTTAATCCCAAGCAACAGACTGCTATGATACAGGGATACAAAATTTTGTCCCATGGTATGTCTGAATTCCAGTGGTGAATATGCTGAAAAGCAGCAGCAGCAGCAGTGGTGGCAGTGGTCGTGGTGGTAGTGGCCTAACTTCCTTATTTAACTCTTCTCTTAGTTCTTTGTTACTACAATTTATTTTTCCTTGCAATTCTGATATTTCATCCTTTAAATTTGCCTGCATTTCCCCTTTAAGCCCATTAATGCTTCCTGTCAACCGTCTAAGCAGCCCTGCCAAATCTACCTGCCTTTCACTTTCACTCCTTGCGTTAGTTGACCTTTCCGCGGACACCTGATTTTCACATTCCATGCTAATGGGTTTTCCGTAACTCTTTCCACTTCTCAAATGAATAAACTCTGTATATCTATCCTTTCAGCTGTTTACTTAGAATCACTTGTATGGAAGCTCTTCATTCTTAAATCTATATTTTACAATATTTTTTTTTACCCTGTAAAAAAATACATATAATTTTTACTTTCTCTACTGGTAAGTAGGGGAAGTATTGTATTCCACCCAAAAATTCGATGTCAAGATTTCACCAGAAATATATGTTTTGAGACCCCTTGAATCCAAAAAAAAGCATTTTTAGAAAAAGGTCCGTGTGTGTGTCTGTGTGTCTGTCTGTCAGCCTGTGGACAGCATAACTCGAAAACGAAAAGTCGATTGAAAACCAAAGTTGGTATTTCAGTTTAATGTATTTCAAGGATGCGACCCGAAGATTTTGAAGAAAATAGCTCCACCCTAAACTACCCTTTACATGGAAAATTTTCCAAAAATTTTGATTTTCTTGAAAATGGCTCTAACGATTTTGATTAAAATGTCATATGTTTGACATATTTTGATGACAAATGAAATGTATATCTTGAATTTTCTGGCTATAGCCCTTGTAGTCGTATTTACTCTGGACGACTTTTGCATAACTGGTAAACCGTTAGAGATAGACCAAATCATACCATACAAAAAATGTAGAATTTGCTAAAATACACAATTTATGTCTCAATAAATTTTCTTGTAGGGTGAACCATTTTGGAGATATTTCTTGTTATGTGTGTGAGTTTCAGAAAACTTAGAACTTTAGCGAAATGCAACAACGTTGTTCATTTTTTTATATGTTAATCGTGCAAAGAGAACGGAATCTCAAATCTTAAAAAGATTTGACTGTTGCACAAAGCCTGCTGTATTCTAATATCCCTCTTGCACCTACAAGGAAATAAGCAATAAGATAATTTGTACGAATGTTTATCTTAACTAACACGAAGAAGATATAGGAATAAGAGTTTGTAAGAATGGTTAGTACAAGAGTAGAGAAAGTCATGTGAGTGCAACACATCAGATTTTTCCTTTACACTTCCATTTAAGAGAGTTTTTTTTTATTTTGTTTTTGACTTACTGGGGCGTGTCTTCTGGAAGTTCTGGAAGTCTTCGTTTCTTCGTTTGTTGTTATTGTTGTGTCGAGCCCCTGCTGTGGTGTCTTCCTTCCTTCCGGTTTGCGTCTCCTCTGCTGTCGTCATTGGTTCAGCTTCCATCCTTCCTTCAGGTTTGTCGGCATGGATGATGTCAGTTGCGGCTGCTTGGCGTGTTTCTGTTGAGCCCCGCGTTGGGCGCCATTTGTGGCAGGATATACCTCAGTCTCACTGTAGTGCCACGGCTGAGACTCTTATCCCATGGGTGTTGAAATAAATACCACATTTATTGTGAAACCTGTATTCCAGTCCACATTTATTTAAAACTTTCTTCCTCGCAACCATAAACCCGGCGCAGCTATATGTTTCCCGGCACTGATATTCCTGCGGTCGACGGTGGGATACACGTACGTAAGTGCGTAAACATGAACTTGTGAGTGTGAAGTTCCTGTGTAAGTGCCTATGTAACGCTAACTTGTAAGTGTGTCAGTCGTGTCTGACAGCCAATTTGTGAGGGTGAACTTAGAAGTGCCAAGTGTGTATGTGACTGCCAACGTGTGAGTGTGAATTATCAAGTGTAAGTGCCTATGTAAGGCCAACTTGTGAGTGTGTCAGTCGTGTCTGACAGCCAATTTGTGAGGGTGAAGTTCGAAGTGCCAGGTGCGTATGTGACTGCTAATGTGTGAGTGTGAATTGCCTCCCGACATAGCTTGTTCGCTTGTTTTGTTAATTCAATCTTTCCCTCATTTTACCACTTCTCCATGGCCATGTGGTTGCCCTCATTGGTGGAAATCCATGCTATGTCCACGACATTCGATTTTCCACTAATAAGCATGTCCTGTCTTGGCGGGTGCATTTTAAGGGGATTTTGCTTCACTGCACATAGCGTCACTATTAGCTTTACAATGGATTGTAAAGGAGTTTCATATCCTTTGTTCTCCATTGTCTGGCGACCTTACCCTAATGACGGTCTTTCCGTGGCCTTCACAAATTTTCGTATATGTAGCCCTTTTAGATGAATAAGCTATATGGTTTATCCGAATATTTTATTTATTAATTTCCTTTAACAACCAATTCAGTTTATCCCGTCACAAGTTCCAATACAGATTTGTGTGGCGTTGACTGTTATTTGTATTATCTAGTTTTATATCAGCAATTACTGCTCTGTGACCAGAACTTGGGTCTTCTATGACTTGTTTTTTAATTTTTGAAACAATATCTGTTGTAGCTAACAAGAGGTCTGGGTTACTGCCTGCTTCAGAGTAATGTACAAAGGTTGTGGGATCTTCTTTATTATAAATTCGATCAAAGGTTGTGGTATTCAAAAATTCTTCCACTATCTTCCCAGTAGAATCCACTTTTTCATAACCCCATCTTTTGGAATGGGCATTGAAATCCCCAATTATGATTGTTTTATTTAATTGGTCAATAAGTGAGAGATCTGGTTCATTCCTGGGAGGATTGTAGATACTGTATTAATAAAGATGTGTTTTGTTACCCCAAAAATTTAGCTTTATTAATTAATTCAGCTTTATCTGTGTTATCCATTTCTTTAACAATTTGAAAGGAGGATTTAATATCCTTTTTGACTCCAGCTAATATTCCACTACTTACTATTTTTGGGTAGTAGGTGTAGTGGAAATCCAGTAAAATCGAAGGATTTAAGTTGATCATTTGTTAGATTTGCTTCTTGTATGAAAAATATATCTATGTGAAGTCAAATACAATTTTATTGAGTTCTATTCTTTTTGTTTGGGTGAGACCAGCCGCGTTCCATTGTAGAAGTCTAATGTTAGATCTTTGTTTTGGTTCTCGAGAATTAGTCCCCGCCCGGAGATCCGAATGGGGCACTACTTTAACTTCAGAACATTTTACCCCTCGAGTCATATTGCATAAATATTGAAGAGACTTAGCAGTAATAGTAACCGCTTTTTAGAGAGCATAATAGTTTTATGTTTTGGTGGTTGCATCGCTCTCTCACAACCCCCAGAAAGTCTGGAGGACCACACCTGTCGTTGGTTTACGGGTCTCATCAACCTGACCGTGAGAGTTATCAAAATAAATTCACCGACCATATCCTCTGATTACCAATCAGAGGACATATTACATGCCATGACAGGTCAGCATGTTAGAGGTTAAGATTTTATAGAGAAATTATAGAAATGGAGAGGTTGGAAAAATAAAGACTCCCTAGCCCTCGGGAACCCTAATAACATTGGGGTCAGAAGAGAACAAGATATGATCAAAATAAGGTCAGATAGAAAAGCTACAGTGAGGAGCAAAACACCAGTAAGAGGAAGTAATGTTCTGCTCAGCTTAGGTACCTTGTGGTCACCATTCACATGTCCCCTAGACAGAGACCCCTGAGGAAATAGAAAAAAAATGTAGCTCTTGCTAAAAAACACAATTTATGTCTGAATAAATTTGTTTGTAGAGTGAACCATTTTGGAGATATTCCTTGTTATTTGTGTGAGTTTTGGAAAACTTAAAACTTCAGTAAACTGGAACATCATTATTCATTTTTACTTTCTCTACTGATAAGTAGGAGGAAGTATTGTATTCCACCCAAACATTTCATTTCAAGATTTCACCGGAAATATGTTTTGAGACCCCCTAAATCCTAAAAAAGCATTTTTAGAAAAGGATCTGTGTGTGTGTGTGTGTGTGTGTGTGCGTGTGCGTGTGTGTGTGTGTGTGTGTGCGTGTGCGTGTGCGTGTGCGTGTGCGTGTGCGTGTGCGTGTGGGTGTGGGTGTGGGTGTGGGTGTGGGTGTGCGTGTGCGTGTGCGTGCGCGTGTGCGTGCGCGTGCGCGTGCGTGTGTGTGTGTGTGTGTGTTTTTTTTTTTTTTTTTTTTTTTTTAAAGATTCTTTATTGTTCTACATGTTCCATTACAATATGTAATACTACATGTTGGGTTTGCTTTGTAAACTGATAAATACATCTTAATTTAACATTAATAATTACATAGATTTATATAGTTCAATTATTTTTGTCAGATCAATTGCATTGGCATACTGAATATATTCTTTAAAATAACTTTTAGCAATTTCGACTTTAGTTGGTGGCCATTTTCCTCTTCTTTGAATTATTTTCCTTCTGAATGTTCTTCTTTTTTCTTCGAGATTTTTGCAGTCATAAATTATATGGTCTGTTGTTTGCTCTCCTCCATTACAGGAACAACTTGGGTCATCTGTGATGTGGAACCTATAGTAGTATGCTTTAAGTCTTCCGTGTCCTGTCAGTAGTGTTGTAAGGTTTGCCGTTAGATTTATCCTTAACTTCAGTCTGTCTGCTACAGTAGGAAAGTATTGCTTTGTTTCCTGACCTTTAGTTGTTTCTTGCCATTGACTTTCCCAATGTTTTAGACTTTCTTGTCTTAGCGTTCTTCTAACAAAACTCTTTGGATGTCTATTATAGCTTTATTCCTCTTCGTTTGTAATTGCTCTCTTTGCTAGTCGGTCTGCAATTTCATTGCCTTGTATCCCTATGTGTGCTTTGACCCACCCAATTTCTACATTCCAGTTTTGTTTTTCTAAAATTTTTAACATTGTTCTAATTGCTTCTGTTAGGTAACTGTGAATTTTGTAGTTATGCAATGATTGTAATGTGACTCTACTGTCCGTGTATATCGCTGCAGTTTTGTTATCTTCTTCAGTTAAGTAAATATTTTCAACAGTTTCTAATGCTTTCAACACTGCAAATTGTTCAGCTTGGTTATTGGAGCACTGTTTATCTAACTTATATTGTAGCTGATATTTCAGTTTGTTCTGATGATAAATTGCTACTCCAGAACCAACTCCTTCTTCTGTTTTACTGCCATCTGTATAAATTTCCAGTGCATACGTTTTATTCTGATTTATTTCTTTTATTATTGGTATGTCGGCTGGATGACACCATTTCCTATATTCTACAGGTTTGTCTAATTTGTTCTCGGAGTTTTGTTTCAATATTGTATATTCATTGGCGATTTCCTGAAGTTTAATTGTAATAGGTGTAAGTCCCGTTATAATGGATAGTGCTTCAGTAGATGTGGTCCTGAATGCTTTAGCAATTTTGATATTTATTTGTCTTTGCACTCTTGTAAACTTATTTGCATTATATTTTCTGTCAATGGCTTCTATCCATACTGGAGCTGCATAAGATAGTAATGGTAGAATTGCACCGTTGTACATAGTCTTTAAAGCCTGGTGTTTCAGTCCCCAATCTAGTTTTGCTGATTTAGATAAAATGTGTATCAATTTATTGGCTTTCTCTGTTACATACTGAATGTGATCATTAAAGGTGAAATTTTTATCAATGATTATTCCCAAATATTTGATGTTTTCTACTTGTTTTATTTGTCTGTTATTGATAAAGATGCTTATATCCCTTTCCACTCTACGTTTGCGTGTTATTAGCATTGTTTTCGACTTTTGCTCATTAAAAATAATTTTATTATTCTTAGCCCACGTTTCAACCTTTTTCAGGTCTACATTATTGTAATTTTCGGCTTCCAAGTTGGTTTTACCTCTAGTTATTATTAATAAATCATCCGCAAATGCCACTACCTTTGTATGGCTCGAGTATTCAATATTCAAGAGCAAATTGTATTGCAAATTCCAAAAGCCTGGTCCGCAGCAAGATCCTTGTGGACATCCCTTGATTACATTTTTTTCAAGTTTTACATTATTAACTGTCAATACTGCACTTCTATGACTGAAATAACTTTTAGCAAGGTAGTATAAGTTACTCGGGCAGTTAAATTCCCTCAATGTATACAATATACTCGGCCACCAGGCTGCGTCAAAAGCTCCCTGAACATCCAGGCTGGTTAAAATTACCATCTGACCATCTTCCAGGGTTTTCTTTATGTATTTCTTAACTGTCATTGCAGCATCTACTGTGCTTGTTTGTGGAGTGAAACCAAATTGGTTGTTATTCATTAAGTTTTGTGAATGTGCATGGTACATTATTCTGTCGATTAAAAGTTTTTCTAGTAGTTTCCCTCCTACATTCAGTAAACTGATTGGTCGGAATTTTATTACTTCTGAACTCTTTTCCTTTCCTGGTTTAACAATAGGTATTAATTTGGCTTTCTTCCATTGCTTAGGAAAGTTTCCTTTTGTTAGACAATTGTTGTAGATGGCTGTCATATATTTTGGAAACACATTAAAGACCTTAAGTAATATTTTACTTGTAATTCCATCTTCTCCAGGAGTTTTACTTGCATCCATTCTACTTAAAATATCTTTTATTTCTCTCTGAGTAAAATCTTTATCATTCTGTGTTGTGATTGGTCTGTTGATTACTTCTCTAATATTTTTGTGATAACAATTGTCATCTTCTTCATTGTCTTCTGGTACAAAATGATTCAGCATATATTCTAATGTGTCTTTTAAATCTGTTGTGACTGAACCGTCCTGTCTCGTAAGAGTTGTTAATGGTGCATTTTTTCTTATTTTGCCAGTAGCTATTCTATATACCGCATTCCATGTGTGTGTGTGTGTGTGTGTGTGTGTGTGTGTGTGCCCTGTGTGTCTCCTTGTGTCCATGTGTCCCCATGTGTCCCCAGGTGTCCATGTGTCAGTCTGTTAGTCTGTGGACAGCAGAACTCAAAAACAAAAAGTCGTTCAAAACCAAACTTTATATTTAAGTTTAATGTCTTTCAAGGATGTGACACAAAGATTTTGAAGAAAATAGCATCACTCTAAACTACCCTTTACTTGGAAAATTTTTCAAAAATTTTGATTTTCTTGAAAATAGCTCTAACAATTTTGATTAAAATGTCATATGTGTAAGATATTTGTATGACAAATGAAATGCATATTTTGAATTTTCTGGCTATAGCCTATGTAGTCCTGTTTACTCTGGATGACTTTTGAATAACTTTTAAACCATAAGAGATAGACAAATTCTTAACATACAAAAAATGTAGAACTCACTGAAACATACAATTTATGTCCAAATAAATTTTTTTGTAGAGTGAACCCTTTTGGAGATATTCCTTGTTATTTGTGCCAGATTCGGAAAGTTAAACTTTCGTGAAAGGGAACATCATTGTTCATTTTTTTATATGTTAAGCGTGTAAAGAGACCGGAATCTCAAAGCTTTAAAAGATTTGACTATCGCTCTCAGCCTACTGTATTCTAATATTCCCCTTTCACCTGCTAGGAAATAAGCAATAAGATCATTTGTACAAATGCTTATCTCAACTAACACGAAGAAGATAGAGGTATAAGAGTTTATAAGAATGGCTAGTGCAAGAGTAGAGAAAGTCATGTGAGTGCAACACATTACATGTTTTCATATTATAGTCATATTTTCTCTTAAATTTTCGTATTTTTTCACATTTCTATATTTCTATTCCAGTTTCGCATATGTGCTTGCAGTTGTGCCAGAGACAGACTTTTCACTTCTGCTAATTCTTGTCTATAATAGTTCCCACAATTATCTTTTTACTTTCTCTACTGGTAAGTAGGGGAAGTATTGTATTCCACCCAAAAATTCGATGTCGAGATTTCACCGGAAATATATGTTTTGAGGCCCCCTGAATCCAAAAAAAGCAGTTTTAGAAAAAGGTCCGTGTGTGTGTGTGTGTCTGTGTGTCAGTCTGTGGACAGCATAACTCAAAACCGAAGTCAGTTAAAAACCAAAGTTGGTATTTAAGGTTAATGTCTTTCAAGGATGCGACACGAAGATTTTGAAGAAAATGGCCCCACCCTAAACTACCCTTTACATAGAAGATTTTTGGAAAATTTTGATTTTTTTAAAATTGGTTATAACAATTTTGATTAAAATGTCATATGTTTGAGATATTTTTATGCCAAATGAAATGTATTGAATTTTCTGGCTATAGCCCCTGTAGTTGCATTTACTCTGGACGACTTTTGCATAACTGGTAAACCGTTAGAGATAGGCCAAATCATAACATACCAAAAATGTAGATCTTGCTAAAATACACAACTTATGTCTCAATAAATTTTCTTGTAGGGTTAACCATTTTGGAGATATTCCTTGTTATGTGTGTGAGTTTCAGAAAACTTAGAACTTTCATGAAATGGATCATCGTTGTTCATTTTTTTATATGGTAAGTGTGCAAAGAGAAGAGAACCTCAAAGCTTCAAAAGATGTGACTATCGCTCAAAGCCTTCTGTATTCTAACTTTCCCCTTGCACCTACAAGGAAATAAGCAATAAGATAATTTGTACAAATGTATATCTTAACTTAGGCAAAGTAGATATAGGACTAAGAATTTATACAAATAGTTTGTACAAGAGTAGAGAAAGTAATGTGAGTGCAGCACATCACATTTTTAGAAAAAGTTCCGTGTGTGTCTGTGTGTCTGTGGACAGCATAACTCAAAAACGAAAAGTAGGTTAGAAACTAAAGTTGGTGTTTAAGTTCAATGTCTTTCAAGGACGCGACACGAAGATTTTGAAGAAAATAGCCCCACCCTAAACTACCCTTTACATGGAACATTTTCCGAAAATTTTGATTTTCTTGAAAATGACTAACGATTTTGATTAAAATGCCACATGTATGATATATTTTTATGACAAATTAAATGTATATCTTGAATTTTCTGACTATAGCCCCTTTAGTCCTATTTACTCTGGATGACTTTTGCATAACTGGTAAACCGTTAGAGATAGACCAAATCATACTATACAAAAAAGGTAGATCTTGCTAAAATACACAATTTATGTCCCAATAAATTTTCTTGTAGGGTGAACCATTTCGGAGATATTCCTTGTTATGTGTGTGAGTTTCAGAAAACTTAGAACTTTCATGAAATGGATCATCATTGTTCATTTTTTTATAATGTTAAGTGTGCAAAGAGAACAGAATCTCAAAGCTTTAAAAGATTTGACTATCGCACAAAGCCTACTGTATTCTAATATTCCCCTTGTACCTACAAGGAAATAACCAATAAGATACTTTGTACAAATGTTTATCTTAACTAACACGAAGAGGGTATAGGAATAAGGATTTGTAAGAATGGTTAGTACAAGAGTAGAGAAAGTTATGTGAGTGCAACACATCAGATTTTTTTATAAATGTATGTTCTTGCAAATTTGGAGGTTAAACTGTATGTAATTTGCTACTGTAATCCTTTCTGGTTCCCCTTCAACATGTTACATTTATTTCATTCTGTGCAGAGCTGAGAGTTAGCTCTGGATTGAGCAATTAAATAAGTTCAAAATGCAACAGTAAAATGAATATCAGCATCAGTGTCTTCACTCCAAGGATTAGGCAATGTTGCCTGTTCTGGCTTCAAAACATAACCAACCATCGTTTTCTTGGTCTTCCTGGATGTCTTTTCCCAATAATTGGCCTATAGTTTAACACTTTCCTTGAGATCCTTTCTCTAGGAATTCTATTAACATGCTCTCTCCATTCATTCCTGTAAGTGGTAATTTTGTCTGCCAAAGGATTTATTTCTAGTTCTTCCCTTATTTTTTCATTTGGAATTTTATCTAACAGGGTGCATCCTTTTACTGTTCTTAAAAATCTCATTTCAGTTGCCTGTATCTTATTTATATCAGCTTTTGTCAATGTCCATGTTTGGGATCCATAAAGAGAAGTAGGCACGGCCATTACTTTATAAAAGTTCATGCAAGTTTCTTTTCTGGTTTTTGTTTTAAGGCTTCTGTTTATTGTACCACATATTTGTTGGAACATAGGTAATTAATTTTTAAAATAATTTTCAGATTTATAGCTGACATATGTTCCTAAATTTTTAAAATCTATGACTTGCTCTAATATGATGTCATTAATTACAATTTTGGTTCTAACGGTATATGTGCCTTGGAATGCAACTGTTTTTGCAGCTGCTATTTGCAGCTCGTCTTCAGGTTTACTTAAAATGTCTGGTCATCTGCAAAAAGCATCGTCTTAAGTGTAAAATTTGGTGCAATATAAATGCCTCCGTTCATTTTAAAAATCCATTCCCTAATCAGGTCATCTATATAAATGTTAAATAATATAGAAGATAAACTGCAGCCCTGCCTTACACCTAGATTTACATATATCCATTTGCTATACCTTCCATTTCCAACATGTATGCTGATTGTTGTATTTTTATATATACCTATTAGTACTTTAATTAAATGATTTGGATATCCTCTTTGAGACATAATTTCCCATAGTTTTTCCCTATTTATATGGTCAAAAGCTTTTTCATCCTGCAAGTCTGGAGGCAGTAAGGTGGCAACCCCATTGTGAGACGGTGCTTTCATGGGGCTTGTAACCCTATCAAGCAAGATTTCCTTACTAAAAAGCTTCAAGTAGATGAGTCAGATGGACAACAAAATTAATATGATTTATTTATTATTGAGTGTGCCAACTTTTTAAATTAGATTTTCAATATAATGATAATTTAAACAGTATTGTACTTTTGAAGATTTCAAAAATGTACCCAACAAATTTTAGGCCATATTTATCATCATATTTTCTAATATTTTTCAGTCATAAGTGCTTGCATATGTCTAACATTTAGGTCATAAACATCCGGGCTCTGCTAATGACATACCGACAACAGAAGTGAACCATGTAAACATTTCCTACCCTTTCTTGCTTAAAAGTGTGAAACAAGCGTACCTCTAAGTGTGTATGTTCTTAAAAACATTCACAGTCATATAGAGAAGTTCATTAAAGCACAGTATTTTATTCAATATGGTTGTTGTAAAAGCCAAACAAACCACATAGCATGTACTATATAGTACCTATTCAAAAATGTAGTTGATTGCCCAATAAATTGGATTACTTTAGAATTTGGTAATGAGATATAACTATAAATCAATATGTGTTGTTGTTCTAACCAGTTGTTCCGAGTTATTACTTATGAACGATACCTGAGGTACCACAAATAGAAGTTTACTTGGGTTGCCCAGAATATTGGCAGGTAACAATGATGTTCCACCTATGGGCATTATGCATTTAGAGATTGAATATTGTTTATTTAGGAAGAATAACTTGCTAACCAGGGATTTTAACAATTTGCTAGGTTGTTTGTTCCAAAAGCAGTTCATCATTAGATGAGTTTATTTCACTTTCATGCTATTCTATGTGAATAAATATGTAACATTTTTATCTCTCCACTTTTAAGCTTCATTACTAAGTAGGGCCCCCAACATTTCTTTGCAGGGGGGCTCCCAAAACCTTAGCTACGCCATTATCACAGATCATCAGTTTTAAGAAAAACCTTAGCTTTTAAAGACCTTTAGAAAACCAGCAGAACCCTCTGCTCAGGAAAAATTATTCATAACCCAAAAATAAACACAACTTACTAAGGTAGAACTGGAACTTAAAAATTCAATGCCACAACTGGGATTTGAACCACAGACCTTCCGCTTACCGGGCGGATGCTCTACCACTGAGCTATTGTGACAAACTGCCAGAATGGCGTTAAATTCTCAACCCAGTTCCAGTTCTACCTTTCAAACTTTGCCCACACACGGCTTGTGTGTTTAAAAACACCAACAGTAATTTTGTTGGCATAAATAAATAATAAGTAACAACTTACTAAATTTTGATGTTCCATACTAAAAGGATTGATGAATAAGAAAAACAACTCCAATAAAATTATTATAAAAATATTTATCGGTGTGTCACAGCTCACAACTTTCTCTGCGCATTATAACTTCACACTATAACTATACATTATAGTTATATATAATTATAGTTTAGAACTTGATTGCCAGCACAATGTGGAAAGCAAAACACAAATGATCGCATATTTTAGATAAATTACTTTTGCTACTGAATCCATGCTGGAAAAAGTTGTAGCAGTGACAATTTCTAAAAGGGTTAATGCAGCCAAATTGTCATCTACAAGTTGCAAGAGGATGCATGGCAGTGAATCAAGGCTGATGATGGAGAGATGTCTCCAAAACATGTTTCAATAAGCTTTGGCATAGAAAGTGAAGTTACAACAATAAAACTCCAAAATTTTTACATGTAAATATACCTTGTTTTCTTTTACATTTAAAAATGTTTGATTGTACAATTATTCCTTTGCTATCACTAGTGATGTGGCTTTAGTTCCAGAGGAATTGGAAGGTGATGATAATGATGCAGAAAATGTAGAACCTACTGTTAGAGAGATATCAACTGCAAGAAAAGCTTATAGTAGTCCAGTGCAGCGAACATGCAGCTTGGATACAGATATGGCAATAACACAAAAAACAGAGAAGTCTAATAATACCTCATGGTCAAGGTAAATTTGAAATTACATAGTAATATAGAACATATAAAAGGGTTACAGCTTGCTCTGTTGATTATTAATCATGAATTCTAGTTTCACAGGAAAACAAGTGTTCTGGTCAACAAATGCAAAACTTCAGCCAGCTTGACTCCATGACCTTGCTCAAGAAACTAAAATAAACGTTCTTTCTTTCTTTTTTAAAGATGTGGAGATAATCTTACACTAGCCGCTGTGAATGATCATCCTTAGAGGCTACCTCCTGTTCCCACACACAGGCTGTTAGTAAACTGAACATGCAATGTGGGGTGCTTTGTTAGACAGTTTTGAGACGAGGGTGAAGATTGCATAGTTGCACTTGGACATTATTTCAGATTTGTTAATGCACATTCCAAATGAGATCTTGTAATGCCTTCTTGAATCAGCTTATATCTTCTCTGAATAGTTGTCAACTCTTAACCAAACTATTTAGTTAACTATTTAGAACAGCATGTTTTGTGGACCTAGGTTGATGTTACTTTTTATGTAGTTTTACGATTGTGTAGGCTTTCTGTAGATACCAAAATTGATTTTATTTTGACATCTAATTATTTTTAAATTCAAGAAGGGATAATTAGATGACAAAATAAAATCAGTTTTGGTATCTACAGAAAGTCTATGCATTCAGAAAACTACATAAAATGTAACAGCTTCAACCCAGTTCCTCACAAACATACTGTCCTAAATAGTTTAACCCACAGATTAATTTACACCCCCTTATCAGAAGGATCATACAAACAAGAATACACATAGTCAGCACAGCAACTAACAATGAAGAAGACAATGAAATTAAAAAAACAGAAACATATGAAAGAGACCACTAAACAAATAAAAAGCAAAATGATTTTCAAAAAATATACTTTCCATTCAAGTAAGCACTACAAATTCCACAAAATCTTCAAAAAATATAGCATCCACTTGGCACTTGGCTCCACAAAATAATTTCAGCATAGAGAAATTACTATGCAACCAGTCAAAGGACCAAATACCACAGAACACTCAAAAAAAAAAAAAAAAAAAAAAAATGTCAACTCAAACAACCACACATCAGACAACATCCACGAGAATCATTTGGACAATTCTGATGATGGGAGCAGTTTAAGCTCTTGAAACCGGTTAAGATAAATACTTACATGTATGTGATGTTAAGTGTTTCAACACCGATTCAATTTTTATAATAATTTAGATTCACATCACTGTTACTAGCTTATTCAGACATATGTAAATCATTATTCTGTTGCCAAAAACTGTAAAAGTTATGAGTTATAATATTTTTTGCAGATAAGCATATTAATTTGCACTAAAGAAAAACTGTTCTTTACATCAAAATTAAAACAATAGTCTAATAGTAATTGACTGCACATTAAATTGATTAATTCCCAGCAGGGGGGCACGGCTCCCCCTCCCCTTTGTAACTCTAATGGTTTTAGTAAGTTAAATTATAAGGAATATATTCACATGGTAAGTTATCATAAAAATTCAACAATAGTATGGGAAAATTGAGCCATAACACTTCTTAAAGAGTGATATTCATTGCATGTTTGTCTTACTCTTAGGAGTCCCAGAGCACAAGTCATAGAACCCAGGGCAGGTGGGGATGCAAAGCCATTGGAGAAAGGCAGTTCTGCAAAAGCAATTTCCAAGGATAAATCTGCAACAGGCCTGAAACAGCACAAGGAAGAAAAGCAGCATCTGAACACCTTGACCAACACAGATGAGAGGTTTCCTATTTAGAGTATCTATTATTATAGCTATAGCATAAATAGTTATATTAGTGATGTGTATGAGTTAAAACTGATGCATTCTGGGAGTCTCACACATTAAAAGAGGAAACCAAACTGTAGCCCATGGGCAATGTATATATATGGCTAACATTCCCTTTTGTGTACATTTTGAAAATACTTATAACAATTAAAATATAAACCTTTTTTAATGCAGAATAAAATATCAAGATTAAATGTCATGACCATGAGAAACCTGGGTATTTTAAATATTTCTGCAAAGAGACAGAATGTTAAAAGTACCATAGAATGGGTTAACACTGATATTTAGTGGTAATACCAATCATTTATCCTTTTAGAGAAGGAAACCTCCCATCTATGTACAGAATATGTTCAATAAACATCATGACATGATATCTAAGAGACATTTGTTTCCACAACAATTAATACCCAGCTTGAAATATACCACCATTTTCATTATCTGCAGAGAAAATTAAAGCAACAAAGAGTTGAAATAGTATTATTTCATGGTGGAAAACTATTTCTACATTTTTTTTAAATTAACGTCCTCCAACATTGTGTCATATCGGGTGATGAAATAGGTGAAATGATACTCAAATGAGCCCGAGGTCCATGGAGCTTTTAAGTTATCTGACATTCGTCTTCTTAGGATAAGGGAAAACCTCGGAAAAAACTTTACCCGGATAACTTACCCTAAGCGAGATTCGAACTTGCGACCTCTTGAATGTGAGGCAGACACACTAGCCGTCACGCTACCGAGGTGGGCACTATTTCTACAGCCAAGCTGACAGAGAAAAGAGAGTAAGTTAAAAGTTGGATTTAACTGTACTGGTATTGAGTAAATCTCTATTTAGTACACATGTTTGTTTTCTCCTTTTAACTATTGGCTTTGTGTGTAAATATAAAATAATGTACCTTTATAGGGTAACATTGTTCATAGGAAGAGCGTACAGGAAATTTCTTGGACCACATGGAAGGTGCAAATACAAACCTGAATATATGAAAAATGATTTAGCTGCAGTGTGGACCAGTAAAATGTCCATAAGAAAAGCTTCTGAGGCATATGGCAACATTAAATGATAAGCTAAGACAAATATATAAACTAAAACCTGACAGACCCACAGTTCTAAATGTGAAGGAAGAAGATGGTCTTAAAGAGGATTTTTTACAATATTCAAAATTGAGGTTTTCCATAAGGCCAGGGATAGTAGTACAGGGGTATCTAAACCAAACAGAGTGGAGAAAAGATTCAGATACAACATGCCAGGTGTGGAATGGGTTAGGATTTTTGGAATGGAATTAGGAATTAACCGTGAGGGATGGAGAGAACATAAGGAGACCTTGAGCACCAGTAACAGGAGAGGTGATCCAGAAGTATTTTGACAACTTAAAAAAGACTGGAGGAAATATCATCTTAAATATAATAAATTACGAGACCAACAGTGCAGATGACCCTGGTGCAATTAAAGTGCTAGCCAAACAAGGAGTAAAGCATCCAAAGGAGACACTACAGTCTTATTTTTGAAAGAAGCTGCATGACAGCTGTCACATTCTTCATGTGGAGAGCTGCAGTGTTGTCAAGAAGCAGATTAGTTACACATAACTCCCTCCTTGACCCTCAATACTCAAAACGTATAAACAAACATTGCTTCTATTCATCTTCTACAAAACCGAAGAAAAGAACCTTTCAATAATAAAAAGACATAGAATTTTAAGAAAGCGAATTGGAAATTATTTATTTATGCCAACAAACTTATTGTTGATGTTTTTAAATACACAAGCTGTGTGTGGGCAATGTTTGAGAGGTAGAACTGGAAATTATTTACAGCAGAACTAGACAAATAGCTTCAACTCAACACATCACTAATGGAAAATACAAACTCAAATAGAATGAAGAAATATTTCCTTAAGATTGCAAAAACCAAAAATATTCAACCCATTTTGGACAGAAAGACTAAATCTAGTAATACAAGATAAAGCTAGAATTAAAGCAGAGCATAGCAAAACTGCAGAATGTATCCAAGATAGTAGGAAAAAGACTGTCATTCTTAAAAAAGAAATCATAACAGCAAAAAGAACAGTTTCAACAAATTTATTGGAAATATTAACCATAGAACTGACAGCACTAAGACATAAATTTTTGAAGAATATTACCAAAACATAGGAAAGTACTAGTCAACCTATTATCCATAATAACAAAACTCTAATAGACAGTAGAGATATAGCAAATGCATTCAACAAACATTATTCAAATTCCTACAGACTACCTCCCAATATTAAAAAAAGCTGATAAAACTATAAAAAATGTAATAAAAATAATATTACTAATAACATCACAAGACCTGAAATATTTCACCAAAAATTAACTTCCAGAGAATTAACCATAGCTATACTTACAAAAACCAAAAAAAGAAATCTCCTGGTCCCGATAACATTCACCCAGAATTTTTTAAACTTCTAGGAGAAAAAACCAAGTGTACACTTTTATATGTTTACAATCTTTCATGGAATATCTCAGTTCCTGCAGCCTGGAAAAAAGCAATCATAGAACTGATTCCAAAAAAAGACTTACCTGTTCATGAACTTAATAGTTATTGACCAAAAGCACTGTTCAGCATGGTAGCAAAAACTATGGAGTCAATGACCTCTAATAGACTAAATTGGTTTTTAGAATGTCAAAATCTCCTTACTCCAAGACAAGCTGGCTTCTGTCAATTACACTCTACCAGCGAAGAAATCATACATCTCAGTCAAGAAATAAAAGACAATTTTAACAAGAAAAAGATACTTTAGCAATATTTCTTGACTTTCAACCTGCATATGAGTAGGTTAGAGTCTTAACTTGTATGATTCAAAAAATACAAAATGTAGGTAGCACTATGTTACAATTCAGTTTCTGCATAGAATATGATTCTGGAGAAATTTGGTTTCTTTACCCACTTGATCCATCTTTAAATAGGTGTCAGACTTCCCGGTTTATGTCAAAAGTCTCATGATCCTTTGGATCTTGTGAGTTTTGTTCTGTTGCTTTTTCAACCAACCAGGGATCAGTAGTTCCATCACCTCTCTTCACCCTTCACCATAGTGTCACTCTATACTTAAACTGAGGAAGGACTGAGCTCTCAGTTTTTAATTAACACCAACAAGTTCAGCAATTAAATTGTAAAGATTTTCACACATATATGTAGTGATGGAAGAAAAGGTGTCACCTATTGCACAGGGCAAATGTGCAGCTGCTCCAGAAATGTGGAAGAGAAACAAAACCAAATTAGCAGGGTTGCTAGTGGAAATTGCTATCTATCAAGTTGCAAAGATAAAATAAGCTCTAAAGAGTTGTATGATTAATTTTAATTGATTATTTAATTTATTTCTGTGGTCAGCTGGCTCCTTTTGTTGGTGAAATTCAAGTGTTGTTCTTAAAATATGTTTACCATCAAAACTCATTTTTTAAACTCACATGTTCCAAAATAGTTCTTTTCAAAAGTCTCATGATAGAGAGATTAGAGTGATCCATTATTTAAAACCCAATAATTTTCATTCTTTCACAAATAAACAGAACTTGAAGGGTAATTTGAAATATTTAGGCATGTTTTTTCATAATGATAGCTTCAACCCAAATGGAAATTGAGTTGAGCCCATACAAATTGGTTTTCGGTTGTTTACCAACATTTAGGTTTTTGGATCATGTGAGTTATGACTTTACCTACTCAATAACTCTGTTTGGAGAAATAAATTAATACAAAAACTCCAGAATTTAGGCATCTCTAATAATATGTTCAGATTTATTTTAGAATTCATTAGTCAAAGATTTATTGCTACTAAATTCCAAAGCTCATTTTCTAGTTACAAACAAGCATGTGGAGGCCTACCTCAAGGCACAGTCCTCAGTACAACTTTATTCAATATTTATATAAATGACTTACCTTCTCTACTAGAGAAATCAAATGTTTAAACAGCATTATTTGCAGATGATAATAGTTCTGTGGACCTCTGGATCTCAGAGACATAGATACAAAATCCAAATTGTTACTAAAACTAAATCTACTTCATGAATGGAACATATCAAATTTGATGACACTCAACACTCAACTACCAAATATTTTCACTTTGTGAAAAAGAAAGAGAATTCAACATCCTATGTAATGGTCAACATCTTCGTAAGTCTAATGAATCAAAATACCTTGGAATTATTTTTGACAGCAAATTATTGTGGAGAAATCATATAAAATATATTCCTGGAAACGCTTGTAACAGATTCTCTCTTTTGAAAAGACTTGCTGGAAAGAAATTGGGATGGTCTAGAAAACCTTTGATCACTATATACAAAATGTTTATACAACCTGTGCTAACATATTGGGGAGAAATTTTAATTACTTCATCTTTCATAAATGAAACCAAACATGATCAAAACCAAGCACTGGTGGAATCAAAACAACTTCAACAGACTCTATGAGATGCCTTACTAATATTAATAGTATCAAAATGACTAGAAGAATTAGCACTGGTTCAATCTGAAAAACTTGTCAGACTACTAGGGAACAATTGGCACTCATTTGTAGATTAAAAACTCAAAAAGGTTTTATATCCATGATTCAAGAATTAAAACAGAGTCAATATACCAAACTTAACAGAAAACTTACAATTCAAACCTAATCTTCTAACAAGCATAAAGTATAATCTAAATTTACAAAGGTACAATTTATCCTACTTTAAGATGTAGGAATTCCTTTACATTGTAAAAGCTATAGTTGAGTAGAAAACTGAATAACACCTTTTTGAATTTTTGTTGGGATTCAATACCTCTTATATAATGGGGTAGTTTGTTATATGAATCTAGACCAGCATATGTGAAGCTATTTTCATAGTGTTTAATCTGTGTGAGTGTACAAATAAGTTATTTTTTCCCCTAGGGTGATATGCATGGACTTCAGTATTGTTTTCTTTTACATAGCTCAGTGTTTCTATAAATACATACATGGTAAAGGCAGAATTCTTATTACCTTCTTATGCATCCTGAAAACATTTATGCTGTTTTTTGAATTCCCCCAAAAGATTATGCTGTATACTAGTAGACTGTGTATGTATGCAAAATAAACTATTATAAGCATACGTATGCTGGACATAAATTTGATTGACCTAACTAGGAAGCACATCTTACTGAGTCTTTTAGTCAGACTATCAATATGTATTTCCCAACTTAAATTTTCGTCTAATAACAAGCCCAAAAATTTATTGGCTTTTTCATATTTATCTCATCTTGCCCCAGTTTAAGTTTAGGCTATGAAACATTCTTATTGAGTTTATTATGGAAGGTTATAGCCAATGTTTTCTCTTTACTTAAAAGTAACAGGTTTCCATTAAACCATTTTTGGATGTACTCTAGAATCCATTAGGTGGTAGATTGTGGTAGATTTTGGGCTTTTAGGCCGTGGTCCAGTCGATGAATTTTCGGACATTTTGCCCAAGACTGCATTGGGCCTCTTCAGAGAATGACTCAGCTATGACAACCAGCTATGATTCATTCTCTGAAGATGCCCAACACAGTCTTGGGTGAAACGTCAGAAAATTCGACTGGACCACGGCCTACAAGTCTGAATTCTATCCACCTATTGGATTAATGCCAGCCGTGAAAGCCTCAGCAAGTACTCTAGAATGTTGTATATGTGATAGTTTGTATCATTTTCATTTGTTCCTTTTATAAAATGCTTACATCATCCGCAAAAAGTGTTACTTGCACATCTATCCAGCTATTTACCTTGTCAGCTGAGTCATTTATGCAAAGGATAAATAACAGTGGCCTGAGAACAGATCCTTGAGGTACACTGTACTTTATAATTCTATGCCCGACAGTTCTGCTTTGATTTCATTGGTTTTACTATTAAAATACTTGACTTCTACACATTGCATCCTGTTTTCAAGATATGACTTAAACCAGTTTAATGCTAATCCTCTCACACCATATGCAGATAACTTTTCAAGTAATAATGAATGATCCACTAAGTTGAATGCTTTTGTTAGATCTAAGATTAAGCCTAAGCCTAACTATTTTTTTTTTTATCCAGTGCATCATAATCCTGTTCAATAAAACTTAGTGCAGAACTAATTGATTTCTTTTTCCTAAAGCTATTTTGATTATCATTTATTATTTTGAATTTGTCCAGAAAGTTTATTAATCTGCTATGCATTATCCACTTAAAAATTTTTGCACAGGTAGATTGACATTGGTCTGTAATTCTCAGCTTCATCTTTGTTACCTTTCTTATAGATAGGTTTCATATGATTTGAAGCTTTCCTGGCGACGAACATATTCAAGATGCTCTCGGGTTTCGAGCCAGGTGTAGTGATGAAAAGACATCGACGTTTCGGGAGTGTACATCTCTCCCATCTTCAGGATGAATGACTAGCAAGAGTGTTTTTTTTTTGTGGTGGGGAAAAAGGCTACTTACGCCCTAACCGCATGCACGCATGCGAGTGTAAGACTCCTACCCGGGCTTCGAACCCGGGCAGCCTACTCACTAAAAAACCCCACCGGAAGAGTCCAGAGGTCAAAACCTCTGTTGTGCAGTACCGCAATAATGCACCTGCGCATTCTATGGTGACGATGGAAGCTGCTTGCCAGAGGCAGTAACAGCGTGGTGATGCTGAAGGCCAGGAGACACTCATGACCTAAGCCCTGAGAGCCCCCTGGTAGCAGTCATTGGCGATTATGGTGAGTGGTGTGCTCTTGATTTTTGAGGTGAAATGAGATGGTCATGATTGGTGAATGGATGATGATGGCTGAGTCCTGGAGTGAAGTGGATTAATCCGGATACGCCGTACACTTCATGGAGCGACACAACTCCGAGCAGGGGCGGCCATCATGAATGTGGAAGCCCGCTGATTTGGCTCGTGACGGTAGGAACTGCGGTGGTTGTTGTTGTCGAGCTGGTGGTGTCTCCTTGGTGCGGCGTGTCTGTGTTGAGACCTCCCTGGTGGTGGTCGGGTTGGCAGTCGGGATCTCGAGCCGTCCAAGCGTCTGCTTAATTGGCTCGAGAGCCTCGGTGACGTTCCTCGTGATGGTGCCACTTGCTGCGGCGGAGATTGTGGCGAGCGATTCTTCAATTGCAGCCAGGCGGGCGCTGACATTCAGTACCTCCGCGTGGAGGTCCTGGATCGCATCCCGTAGCTCCTGGCTGACTGCGGGGACTGGTGGTGCTGCCGGTGGTGGTGTTGTTCCTGGAGCTGGTTGACTGGTGCTGGTGATTTGTGGTGCTGGTTGTTGTTGTGTTGGTGTGCTGATGTGTTGTGAAGATCGGCGCGGATGAAGAGGGCACTGTGCCTGGCCTGTATAATGGCCGAAGCCATTACAGGTGGCACAGTACCTGCGGCAGTGTCTCAGGTCGTGACCTTTGCACTGCACTGTCAATGCCCGGGCACCGCAATAGTGGCACCGCGGGCTAGCACGGCAGGTCTCGGCCTGGTGGCCGAACTGGCAGCAGCGGCGACATGGGACCAGGCGATCCGTTCTACTGGCCTCAATGCGCAGGCGTTGCCCTAACAAGGGTAGCCCCGCCGTCAAGGCAGCTTCCCGGTCGGCCTGGTCCGCAAACTCTAGCCGAACCATCATGGTAGGGCCGCGATCCGTGTGAATTCTCGTGGCCCTGACACTGGATTGCTACAGAAGCCTGGCGGCTGACAGCAGGTAGCGGCACGGAAAGTCCCGTGGAACTCCGCACACTACTGCACTATGCCGCCAGGAGGAAGCTGTGGGTGGCAGTGGCGGCGGCGTCGGCGGGCGGTGCTGGGTTGGCGACGGCGTCGGCGTCGGCTGGCGGTGATGGGTTGGCGGCGGCGTGTGCGCTGGCTCTGCCGCGACTGCTCGTGGCGGAGACTCAGCCACGACTGGTGAGACTGGGCGGCTGTCTGAGAGCGGCTGTCGCTCTGACTTGGCGCGCTCTGGCGGTGAATCTGGCGAAGTTCTCTGCGGCGTGTCTGCTCGCGCCAAGACCGAAGTCTTTTGCGCGGGTTTTGTGCTGGTCTTCGCTGCTTTCTTTTTCCCCATGTTGACGTTCTGTTGGAGCTGAAGATCAGGTCCGTCAGTCTCTCGGCGTCGAAAAGTGCAGATGATCTCCTGCAAGAGTGATTTTTTTTTTTTTTTTTTTTTTTGAAAGGGGAGACAGAAAGAGAGTTGGACAAGAAAGAGTTGGCTTATTTCGCCGGGAAAATGGGAACAAGGGAGGGGTAGAAAAACTAAGACTAAGGTTTCAAGAGGGGGTTTGGGGAGAAGTGTAGCGTAGCTGTCGAGGTACCGCCTAAGCACCCTCGCAGTACGGATGGATACAGCCGGCAATTACCGGCATCGGGAAGGGTATTCCGGGTGACAGACATGGCGAGGCCCTGGCTGCCACACACGGGGAATTAGGAATAGGATGGTGAGTTCCGGGATCTTCATGTATGTCGGTTCCAGTTCCATGATCGTTTTCCTGTGACGCCACTGCATATCATAAGCTTGCATCGATCGTCGCAATTCTTGCGATGGTGATCGTAGTAGCCAGTGTGTGAAAACTCTGGGTGGTCGAGTTGTTGTGGCCACCATGGTTGAGGAGTGACGTGTTCTTTTACTAGAAGCTGCTGAAGTTGAACTTGTCGCTGTCGTAATTCAATTTCCTGCGGGGATGGTGTCGGGAAGTGATGTCCTTCGGTTTGTGTGGTGGCCACTTGTGTTGTTGGAGTGGTCCTGCTCTCTAGTTGTGTCAGCTTCAGATGGGCGGATTCGAGAGTTTCACCATTGAGTGCGACGTATTCAGAGAGAGTTCTAACTTCAGTTCGTAAAGCTTCTACTGGTTCCATAAGGTGAAGTCCGGAGAATGTGTTGGCTGCGGTGTTGACTAAGGTGGTGACGGCGTTGGTAAGTTGATGTAGGGCGTCTTCGATGCTACCCAGTCGATGTTTGAGGCTGAGAACCTCAGAGCAGAGGTACTCTACTTCTTTACTGGGCGGTTGTGTGCTGGTGGAGGCGGCGGTGCGAGTGGAGTTCGGCCCTTGGGTTGTTGGTTCTTGCTGCGTTGTCTGCGTTGATGGTTGTGTAGGCTGAGGAGCTTGGCGAGGCTCACGTTGTGGAGGCTGAGGAGGTAGAGACTGCTCACGTTGTGATGCGGCGTTGTTACGGTGCCTAGGGTATAGCGGACAGCAAACCTGCCCGGTGTAGTGGTCTCTCCTGTCGCAGGTGGCGCAATACCTACGTCGTCTGGTGAGGTCGTGGTGCTGACAGGAGGATGTCAGTACTGCTGCTCCACAGTAGTGACACTTGGCTCGGGCGACACAGGACTGGGTTTCATGTCCAAAAGAGCAGCATCTCCGACACGGCTGGATCCATTCGTTCCGACTACACTCTATGCGAATGTAGGATTTGAAGCTTTCACGGCGAACGTTAGTGATAACAGCTTCACGGGTGATCAGCCGTGTTAAACTTAAAAAGGTCGAGCTTTCGGCCATTATACTCTCCATGGCCATCTTCAGGACTAAAAATTTTTAGTCCTGAAGATGGCCATGGAGAGTATAATGGCCGAAAGCTCGACCTTTTTAAGTTTAACACGGCTGATCACCCGTGAAGCTGTTATCACTCTATGCGAATGTGTCGGCCGAAGAGGGTGAGTCCAGAGGTGATGGCGGCGGTGAAATGCGTCCTGTCTTGAAAGACAAGTCGCACTAGTGGTGTCGCTCCGTATATTCCCCTAATCCTAGAGGCACCGACTAGTGAGCTCCATTTTCGCTGTCCCTCCTGTAGTATGATCTGCGGATGCAGGTGTCGATTGACTCCGACGGCAACTGCGCCGAAGCGGCCGTACCGTGGGTTGGTTACAGGAGGTTCGGAGGTGGCGGTGATGTGTTGAGGTGGTGCAATGCTAGGAGTAGCATTCAGCGTTGGCTCGGAATTGGCGGCCAATGTGGCTCCATTTTCCGGCGTAGTTTGCGTATTCCCAGGAGGAACACTGACGGCGGTGTTGTTTAGGGACCAGTATATGTACTGTCAGCCAGTACGTACCGAGTAGAAAACACCCAGTCTAGTGTGGAGGTGGTTCCCGCTCTGCTCAACAGACTGTACAGTACCTCATCTCCAGCTTCACCGCCGTCCACGCAGCTACGCAGTTCATCACAGTTCATCGCCGAGGATGTCCGGGAAGAGGTGTCCTGCCAACACTTTTCGGGCCACCCTAGTACCTCATCTCCAGCTTCACCGCCGTCCACGCAGCTACGCAGTTTATCACAGTTCATCGCCGAGGATGTCCGGGAAGAGGTGGCCTGCCAACACATTACTTTTCGGGCCACCCTAGTACCTCATCTCCAGCTTCACCGCCGTCCACGCAGCTACGCAGTTCATCACAGTTCATCGCTGAGGATGTCCGGGAAGAGGTGGCCTGCCAACACATTACTTTTCGGGCCACCCTAGTACCTCATCTCCAGCTTCACCGCCGTCCACGCAGCTACGCAGTTCATCACAGTTCATCGCCGAGGATGTCCGGGAAGAGGTGGCCTGCCAACACATTACTTCTTGGGCCACCCTAGTACCTCATCAGAAGCTTCTTCGCCGTCTTCGCAGTTCATCACCGTCATCGCCGCCTACGCCGAGGATGTCCGGGAAAAGGTGGCCTGTCAACACATTACATCTTGGGCCACCCTAGTACCTCATCCAAAGCATCATCGCACACTCCCACTTCATTCCTGTTACTCCTTTTCAACTATTCTGTCACTACCTTAATCCTATCCACACTAACTTCCCGTGTGTGACAGTCAGGACCTGGTCATGGCTGTCACCCGGTATCCCCTTCCGATGCCGGTAATAGCCGGCTGTATTCCCGCACTGCGAGGGTGCTCCGGCGGTACCTCGACACTCACGCCACACTTCTCCATAATCCCCTCTTGAAAACCTTTTAGTTTAGTCTTTCTCCCCTTTCCCTTTTTCCCAATCTCCCCGGCGAAATAAGCCAACTCTTTCTCCTCTCCAACTCTCTATCTGTCTCCCCTTTCAAAAAAAAAAAAAAAAAAAAAAAACAGACTGTACCCGCTCATAAATCTTAACAGCAGCCTTAAGCTACGCATGGGACTTACGCTCTATAAGACGCTGATCCGACCCATCTTAACTTACGCCGCCCCGGTATGGGGATATGCGGCAAAAATGCACATAAAACGCCTCCAAACGATGCAAAATAGAATACTGCGAATTATTGCTAAACTACCGCCAGAGGCTCCGACGTACCAGTTACATGAAGAGCTGAAAATGCTCACAATCGAGCAGTTTATTACACACCTGGCATGCAACCTATACGCCAAAAAGAATAAGAACCACAATGAGCAAATACGAATGCTCGGGGAGTATGATATGACTCGCGACAAACACCTCCGCCCTCTATCATTGTTCGATCGCACTATAAGTATAGGCGAACCCGAACTCAACATACAGGAATACCTGAATAATTTAGTACCATGAAATTACTGGTTAGGGGATGAAGGGAAGCACACAACAAACACACAACACTATAAAAACATACACTTACACTCAAGCCCTCAGAAGTCCTTGTGCTACCTAGCCAAGGCGGACCCCGGGAGACGAGGGCCTCCCCGGTAGTGGCACAGGCTCGCTCCTGCACTTCAGGCAGACAGCCCGCCATGTGTGCACTTATACGACCAGGCAAGATCAGGTACACGATTAATGACGAAGCCTCCGGCTTAATCACACCCTAGTAACTAAGATTAAATGACACAGTAGAAGTTATCTCTACAAGTTGTAAATCTTATAAATATCACCATAACTGCACCTAGTTATATAAGCATTTCTTAAAATACTACTAGCATAGATTATAGGATGCAATATAAATTAAAAAAAAATAAAAAATAAAAAAAAAAATAAATAAAAAAAAAAATACGCTAAGGACAAGAAACGAAACCTTCGGGTGGATTTTTAAAACAAAACATGCTCATTCACTCATCCCTCACATCCATCTACACCTAACGATGCCAAATGGCTGAAACACAAAAAGAACACCATCAACTATCCTACACATCACCATTAGTTACTACCAGGGGCACTCAGGGCTTATGTCATGTTTGCCCTCCGGCACATCAGTAATACTCGCTGTTACTGCCACTGGCAGGCAGCTTCCATCTCTCACCACAGAATGCGCAGGTGCTTTATGCGGTACTGCAGCATAGAGGCCTTGACCTCAAGACTTCCGGTGGGGTTTTTTAGTGAGTAGGCTGCCCGGGTTCGAAGCCAGGGTAGGAGTCTTACACTCGCATGCATGCATGCGGTTAGGGCGTAAGTAGCCTTTTCCCCACCACAAAAAAAAAAAAAAAAAAAAAAAAAAAAACCGCTCTGTTGGAATCTGTGTTTTCTGAGTCGGTCGATTTCCAATTTTAAGGTTGGTTTCCATGATGGACTAAACTGCAATCCAGCGTCCCGGTTCAGTGTACTCTTCTCGGAGGAGATGGACAGATCCTCCTTAACCCTCCATTCCCATAAACTGCTACATTTTGCCACAATGATCGTTTCTTTGAAGTTAGCTCTGTGGTCTTTTTCAAAGCAGTGCTCCACCAGCCCTGACTTTTCAGGCTGCATTAATCGCACACACTGTTCATGCTCCTTGACTCTGGAGGAAATGGTCCTGCCGGTTTGCCCTATGTACGGCGTCCCGCATTCACAGGGGATACGGTATACCCCTGGTACATTAAGGTGCAGTTTGTCCTTTACCGGCCTCACTAGGTGTTGGATGTCTTTTCATCACTACAGCTGGCTCAAAGCCCGAGAGCATCTTGAATAGATAGGTTTCACTTTCGCTTCTTTTAGCTGCTCAGGAAACAGTTCACTTGTTAGTGAAAGATTAGCTAATAGCACAATGGCTCTATTAGAAACACTGCACATTTTTACTTTCTCTACTGGTAAGTAGGGGAAGTATTGTATTCCACCCAAAAATTTGATGTCAAAATTTCACTGGAAATATATGTTTTGAGACCCTCTGAATCAAAAAAAAAAGCATTTTTAGAAAAAGGTCTGTGTGTGTGTGTGTGTGTGTGTGTGTGTGTGTGTGTGTGTGTGTGTGTGTGTGTGTGTGTGTGTGTGTGGGTGGGTGGGTGGGTGGGTGGGTGGGTGGGTGGGTGGGTGGGTGGGTGGGTGGGTGCGTGCGTGCGTGCGTGCGTGCGTGCGTGCGTGTGTGCGTGTGCGTGTGTGTGTGTGTGTGTGTGTGTGTGTGTGGGCGTGTGCGGTGTGTGTGTCTGTGTGTCTGTCAGTCTGTGGACAACACAACTCAAAAACAAAAAGTCTGTTAAAAACCAAAGTTATGAGGCGATATTTTCTGCATAAGCCCTCTGGAATGGTTAAATGCAAAATTATAGAGGTGGCAGAAAGGCCCCCTAAAGTTATAAATAATGATTATAGTCGGCAAAAATGTATATTCAATTGTCTTCTTCTTCTTCAATAGCTTGGGTTGGCGTCATATAGAAATCGCGAAGTCTGCGTATAATTTGGAAATTTATCTGCATATAGTGTTGTATCAGACGAACATTGTGTTGTGAAAGATAGCAGAACTAACAACACAGAGAACAAATATATAGATTGTTAAGCGGGGTAAAAATAGAAGAAGATTATGAACTCACAAATATACATAGTCCGTGTTAGGGTAGTGTGAACACTGTAGGGCATTATAGAAAAGACGCCAATCCAAAAAATTTGTATAATCTATTTGTTATATAACAGAACAATAAACAAACTTTTAATGAGGAACTGGAAATGAATCATTCTTGTTAAGTGTTGACCCGTACCGCACCCGAGATACATCGAGAAAGTTAATAATTATTTTGAGATTCATTGTCGCAAAATGGCAATTACGTGGGGCCATGGACAAATATTTTAAAGAATTGTCATGGATATTGTGGAACCTCCTGCTCCTGAGTCTTTCAGGGATGCGACATGAAGATTTTGAAGAAAATAGCCCCATCCTAAACTACCCTTTACATGGAAAATTTTTCACAAATTTTGATTTTCTTGAAAATGACTAAAGATTTTGATTAAAATGCGATATGTTTGAGGTATTTTTATGACAAATGAAATGTATATCTTGAATTTTCTGGCTATAGCCCATGCAGTCCTATTAACTCTGGATAACTTTTGCATAGCTGGTAAACCGTTGCCCACCTCGGCAGCGTGATAGTTAGCATGTCTGCCTCACGTTCAAGAGGTTGAGAGTTCGAATCTTGCTTAGGGTAAGTTATCCGGGTAAGGTTTTTTCCGAGTTTTTCCCTACCCTGAGAAGACGAATGTCGGGTAACTTAAAGCTCCATGGACCTCGGGCCCATTTGAGCATCATTTCATTTCATTCATTCGTCCGATATGACACAATGTTGGAGGACGTTAATTCAAAAAAAAAAGTAAACCGTTAGAAATAGACCAAATCATACTATACAAAGAAGTAGATCTTGCAAAAATACACAATTTAGGTCTGAACAAATTTTCTTGTTAGGTGAACCATTTTGGAGATATTCCTTGTTATGTGTGTGAGTTTCAGAAAACTTAAAACTTTCGTGAAATGGAACATTGTTGTTCATTTTTTTATATGTTAAGTGTGCAAAGAGAATGGAATCTCAAAGCTTTAAAATATTTGACTATCGCACAAAGCCTACTGTATTCTAACATTCCCCTTGCACCTACAAGGAAATAGCAATAAGATAATTTCTACAAATGTTAATCTTAACATGAAGAAGATATAAGAATAAGAGTTTATAAGAATGGTTAGTACAAGAGTAGAGAAAGTCATGTGGGTGCAACACATCAGATTTTTTTATAACATAATTTAAATTTAATTTGCTAATTACTGCTTCGATTTCCTCAGGTATTACCAGCATTAAAAAGAGAGTATTTTCATTGTATTTTAGGCTTAATCTATCTGTTAATTATCATTTATTTATGCCAACAAACTTACTGTTAGTGTTTTTAAACACACAAGCCATTTACCAGGAGAAATACGAACTGGTTTGAGAATTTAATGCCATTCTGGCAGTTTGTCACAATAGCTCAGTGGTTAGAGCAGCCGCCCGGTAAGCAGAAGGTCTGTGGTTCAAATCCCAGTTGTGGCATTGAATTTTTAAGTTCCAGTTCTACCTCTTAATCTATATGTTCTCATCAATGAATTCTTTTTTATCAACTTTTCATAATACTTGTATAAAAACTGTTGAGTACTTCAGAAATATCTTTAGGATTCCTTATATTTTGAGCATTGCTTTTGGTGGAGTAGTTATTTATTGAATTTGTCTCTGTTTTAATTTTGTCCTGATTATTTCCCACAATGTCTTAGATCTGTTAATTGCTGTTATGATTTTGGTATCATGATATAACCTTTTTGCCTCCTTGATTACCTTTTTACATATTTTTTTATATTTCAGATAGCATGCCTTAAATTCTTGTGATACTTTATATTCCCAAGCGTATTTACTCAAGAACCTTAAACTTTCTGATTATTTACGTATCCTAGTTGAGACCCATCTTTTCTTATTTTATTTATTTATTTATTTGAATTTTAACTACTGGTATTGCTGCTTCAAAGTAAAACGCTAATATGTCCAAGAACTTATTCACTGCTTCATTTAGTATTTTGATCATATATACATTTCCCCATGTTTCATTACCTAATAAAAAATTTAGGTAGTCTAGATTTGCATCGTTTGTAAGCCTAACCCTTTTATAAACTTTGTGTTCCCTTTGTGGTGAGCAATTTCTCATTTGAACAGTTAATTGCAGTATCTGAACATAATGATCCGATAGTGCTGAGTCAAGTATATGAATTTCATACATCCACGTCACTGTGTTTAGAATAACCTGATCAATTGTAGTACAGCTAAGGCTAGTGACTCTAGTTGTTACTAACTACACTTTGCATACCATACATATTTAGAAGATTTTGGTGATGATTTTTACCTGGATTTTAAGTTAGAAAGCTTATATTCATATCTCCTACAATCACTATATCCATTTTAGACTGACTATAAAAATCTAAAATAGTTTCTAACCTTTGTTGCAAACTACAATATTTCCTGTTAGATTTCTATACTCACAGATTAGAACTATTTTGAAGTCAGTCAGCTCATATATACTGGTCTCAAAGTCTTCTTCCTGATTTACGTATGTAAACCTCTCAGTTGTTTTAAAGTTAACAGTAGATTTTACTATATACATGACCCTCCATTTTTCTTAATTTTCCTACAATAAGAACTAGCTAATATATAATTAGATAAGGTAAACTGATTGATTTCATGTTCCTCCAGCCAGTGTTAATTTAGGCATATTGCATTTAAATTTTTTAAGTTAGAATTTAATAGCACTTCAATATTACACTTTTTGCTTATTACACTTTGAATATTTAGGTGAAATATTTTATAGTTTAAGCTTTTTGCTTTCCAGTTGGAATGAGTTTGGCTATTTATCATTGTTACTTGATTTGGCTGGAGGAGCACTAACCTTCTGTATTTGTTTAGGGACTTCTGTACAGTGGGTAAATAGATGCACTACTGAATTGCTAGTTTCTAGTGAAAAAGCATCCACTACTTGTTTTACTTGTCAACAGTGAAGATATAGCCCTATTTAATAACTTACCAAACTTAAACGCACCCCTTTGGTTTAAGTGAATTCCATCCCCACCAAAATCTCAATCATTTATCCAGTAGTTTGCATGCACCATCAGACAGCCCCTTACAGAACACATCCAATCAAGCTCCTGATTTAAATTTCTAAGTACCTGGGCGACCGAGTTTCACTCAGCATTTCCCTCACCCCCCTTTGGGAGAAGATACTTATTTGGATAAACTTGAAAAGCAAAATGTTAACTAAATAAAATTTTTTATCGCAGTTGTTAAGAGTCATTTCTGAGATACCAGAGATATAGAGGTACATATAAATATTTCATAAGCACCATCATTTAATCTGTAAAATGTCTACTGCTGAATGCAGGCCTCCTCCATAGATATCCACTGAGTTTGAGGTTTTCGATGAGCATTTGTTCCATTATGGAGTTCAGTTCTTGGGTGCTGCGGTTGATTCTATCTTCCAGGGCGTTAACACCTTGGCCACGGTCTTTCATCTTTCCATCGAGTTCTTCCATGTCTACCTTAATACCGGCCAGTCACTCATTAGTATTCTCTGATAGCTCATCTTCATATTAGACATTCCCGTTTTCATCTTTTCGATTCCAGAGTTTACATTTTTCAATTTGGCTTCCATTTTTGTTTAAAAAATGATGACACAGCAGAAATTGAAAAAAATAAAGTAAATAGTGACAGTTTTATCCAGAAGTGCTCATAACAATCAGGGGAAATATTATTTCACAGATATTGAAAATTTTAATTTAGATTGATTATGTTGTGATATGTGTCCCCTACATTTGTAATTATTCACACCTTATTAGAAGTAAATATTGTAAATTGTTCAGGGATTGAAATTGAGACAGGATATTGTAAGACCCCAAAAGAAAATCATTTATGTGAATATTTGTTAAGAGTGTAATTTGTTTTTGGTGTTGGTACGAGTTGGTTGAGTGACGAAAACTTGTTGCTATTGTTCATTGTTACAAACAATTAAGTTTGTTTAAAGACATCATAAATATCTCCATATTTAAATTTAATATATATGTATAAATAAAAGAATGATGTGTTCAATATTGAAAGCGAAGGGAAAATAGCTAAAGATCGCTTCCCTAACAATACGGGAACTATTTGATGAATGCATACGCGGATGTACACAAAAAGAAGGTAGCATCATGTGATGCGGCACTAGAATCGTTAATAGCGTCCGTGTCTTTGGTATGAAAAGACGTGCTTTTATAGTGCTTTTGGATGTGAGTAGAAAATTGAATAAACTTTCATGAAGCTTTTGTTCTAAAGTTGTTAAAAAACTGGAAAGACTATCTATATAATATAAATTGGTGCGACGAAAAGTAATTTAAGTCTACAGGCGAGAAAAAGTGTTAATAAAGTAATATAGTGAAAAAAAAACATCGAGTGTTTGTTCATTCCATCTAGTACCACGACCTGGGGTAGAAAAAGAATCTCATAGCTCAGCACATTCCTTATTAATATTATAAAAACAGCACCAAAATGTATGCTAATTTACTATATCATTTTTGTGAATTTAGCATGTTTAAATAATGAAATGATTAAGATTTTTTTTTAAACTTCAAAGAGAGGTCAGTTTTCTCTTATAATATTCTAACACCACATAAAACATAAATTAAGCACATGAACAGTATATAACATTTAATGAGGCAACACCAATAAGATAAGAGGTAGAACTGGAACTTAAAAATTCAATGCCACAACTGGGATTTGAACCACAGACCTTCCGCTTGCCAGGCGGACGCTCTAACCACTGAGCTATTGTGACAAACTGCCAGAATGGCACTAAATTCTCAAGCCAGTTCGTATTTCTCCTGGTAAACCACAAAGGCAGTCTCACATTAGAAACAATTACCCCAATGGTGACTTACTATTGTAAGTACTTTATATCCCAGGAATAAATAACCTTCACATGGTAATTATTATTTATTTATGCCAACAAACTTACTGTTGGTGTTTTTAAACACACAAGCCGTGTGTGGGCTTGTGTGTTTAACAACAGTAAGTTTGTTGGCATAAATTAATAATAATTACCAATAAGATAATTTCTTTTTTACATTCTCTACTATGTATAGTAAGTAGGGGAATTATTATATTCAACCCAAAATTTCAATGTCAAAATTTCACCGGAAATATGTTCTGAGCACCCCTAAATGGAAAAAAAAAAAAAAAAAAAAAAAAAAAAAAAAAAAAAAAAAAAAAGCAATTTTAGAAAAAGGTCTGTGCGTGCCTGGTATGATGTGTCTGTGTGTGTGTGTGTGTGGTTGTGAACAGCATAACTGAAAAATCTGATGTGTTGCACTCACATGACTTTCTCTACACTTGTACTAATCATTCTTACAAACCCTTATTCCTATATTCTCTTCGTGTTAGTTGAGATAAACATTTGCAGAAATTATCTTGTTGCTTATTTCCTTGTAGGTGCAAGGGGTATATGAGAATACAGTAGGCTTTGAGCAATAGTCAAATCTTTTAAAGCTTTGAGATTCCGTTCTCTTTGCATGATAAACATATAAAAAATGAATAACAATGTTATATTTGACAGAAGTATAAGTTCTCTAAAACTCATACCAATAACAAGGCATATCTCTGAAATGGTTCACCCTACAGAAAAAATGTATTTAGATGTAAATTGTGTAGTTTAGCAAGATCAACATTTTTGCTTTCTCTACTGGTAAGTATTGTATTGTATTCCACCCAAAAATTTGATGTCGAGATTTCACCGGAAATATATGTTTTGAGGCCCACTGAATCCAAAAAAAGTATTTTAAGAAAAAGATCTGTGTGTGTGTGTGTGTGTGTGTGTGTGTGTGTGTGTGTGCGCGCGCATCAGTCTGTGTGTGTGTGGACAGCATAACTCAAAAACGAAAAGCCTGTTACAAATCAGAGTTGGTATTTAAGTTTTAATGCCTTTCAAGGATGCGATACAAAGATATTGAAGAAAATAGCTCCACCCTAAGCTACCCTTTACATGGAAAATTTTTCGAACATTTTTATTTTCTTGAAATTGGCTCTAATGATTTTGATTAAAATGCCATATGTATGAGATATTTTTATGACAAATGTAATATATATCTTGAATTTTCTGGTTATAGCCCCTGTAGTCATACTTACTGTAGACATCTTTTGCATAACTGGTAAACCGTTAGAGATAGACCAAATCATACTCTACAAAAAATACACAATTTATGTCCAAATTAATTTTCTTGTAGGGTGAACCATTTCGGAGATATTCCTTGTTATGTATGTGAGTTTCAGAAAACTTAAAACTTTCATGAAATGGAACATTGTTGTTCATTTTTTTATATGTTAAGCTGCAAAGAGATCGGAATCTCAAAGTGTTAAAAGGTTTGACTATCGCACAAAGCCTACTGTATTCTAATATTTCCCTTTCACCTATAAGGAAATAAGCAATAAGATAATTTTTACAAATGTTTATCTTTACTAACACGAAGATTGATTGATTTGTGGGTTTAAGGGCGCTCAACTTCTGGGTCATTAGCGCCCTTCTAAAATTCATGGCAATAGCCAGATATAAACTTAAATCAAAAATAAAATACTAGTATCAAAGAAAAAATACACATAAACGTAAAAACAGCGGTAATAGCCTTATATAAAACAATGTAACAAATATGTTGAGACAGAATATTAGAAGACCCCAAAAGAAAATCGTTTATGTGAATATTTGTTAAGAGTGTAATTTGTTTTTTGATGTTGGTATGAGGTGGTTAAATGACGAAAACGTGTTACTAATGTTCATTGTTACGAACAACTAAGTTTGTTTAAAGACGTCATAAATATTTCCATATTTAATTTTAATATATATGTATAAATATTAGAATTATATGTGTTCAAAAATAAAAGCGAAATCAGTATTGCTAAAGATCGCTTCCCTAACAATATGGGAACTATTATTTATTTATGCCAACAAACTTACTGTTGGTGTTTTTAAACACACAAGCCGTGTGTGGGCAAAGTTTAAGAGGTAGAACTGGAACTGTGGTTCAAATCCCAGTTGTGGCATTGAATTTTTAAGTTCCAGTTCTACCTCTTAAATATGGGAACTATTTGATGGACGCATGCGCGGATGTATACGAGAAAGGATCACGTGAGATGACGTCAGACTCCTTTCAATAGCGTCTACGTGTCCAAAGTGATAGGACGTATTTTGGTAGTGTGTGAACATTGTAGAACGTTTACCAGGCTTTCATCAAGCTTTTGTTCCACTTTTTGAAAAAGTGGAAAGACTTAAATAATTTAAAACGGTGCTAAGAGGATTTATTTAAATGTAAAATAGAGAAAAAGTGTTAATAAAATAATACATTGTGGTGAAGAAACATCGTGTGATTTTTCATTCCATCGTTACCACGCCCTGAGAGAAATAAGAGCCTCATCGCTCAAACGTGAAACAACGCTTTGATAAAAACTGCTCAATGTCAAAAGGCATAAACAAATATCTAAAATTTTAAATCCTCAAATTGATATTACAATCTGCTAAAAACTTAAAAACTCTATCAACTGCTGTTTTGTCGTCAACACGAAGAAGATATAGGAATAAGAGTTTGTAAGAATGGCTAGTACAAGAGTAGGGAAAGTCATGTGAGTGCAACACATAAGATTTTTTCTATAGTAAGGTTTGGTCTCTCTCTCTTATGGTTTACCAGTGATGCAAAGGTCATCCAGAGTAAATATGACTACAGGGGCTATAGCCAGAAAATTCAAGATATACATTTCATGACATTTACATGACATTTTAATCAAAATTGTTAGAGCCCTTTTCAAAAGAATCAAAATTTTCAAAAAATTTTCCATGTAAAGGGTAGTTTAGGGTGAAGCAATTTTCTTCAAAATCTTTTTGCCGCATCCTTAAAAGACATTAAACATAAATACCAACTTTGGTTTTGAACCAACTTTTTGTTTTTGAGTTATGCTGTCCTCAGACCGACAGATACACAGACGCATACATGGACCTTATTCTAAAAATGTTTTTTTTGGATTCAGAGGGCCTCAAAACACATATTTCTGGTGAAATCTCAACATTGAATGGGTGGAATACAATACTTCCTCTACTTTATGTAGTAGAGAAGATAAAAATGAAAAGTGGCTTAAAAAGCAAAGTTGATATTTAAGTTCAATATCTTTCAAGGATGCAACACAAAGACTTTGAAGAATCTTCCTCTTCCCTAAACTACCCTTTACATGGAAAATATTTAGAAAATTTTAATTTTCTCAAAAATGGTTCTAACGATTTTGATTAAAATGCCCTATGTTGAGGATATGAAATGACGAATGAAATATATATTATGAATTTTCTGACTATAGCCTTAGTATTCTGTTTACTTGGATAACTTTTGCACAGTGGTAAACCAAAAGAGATAGACCAAATCTTACTATACAGAAAATGTAGATCTTGTTAAAAACACAAGTTATGCCTAACTGCATTTTTTTGTGGAGTGAACCATTTCATGGATATTCTTTGTTATTTATGAGTTTTGCAATATTTAAACTTTTTTTAAATGGAGGATTGTTATTCAGTTTTTTATCTGTTTGGCCTTGCAAAGAGAACAGAATTTCAAAGCTTCAAAAGATTTGACTATCGCTGAAAGTCTGCTAACTAACCCCTAGCACAACAGCCTTGACCGGCCAAAGCTTACCACCTGACCATTGCATCCCTAATCTCTGCCACTAGGGCATCACGAGTGGGGTGCAGTACTGGAGGTTGGGAGATGGTCAGTGCCCTGAGACCTCCCGGCCAATTATGCAGCCTTCCCAACCTGGGGTCACTACTTCTTCATCGAGTAGTTCCTCAATTGACACCTCTGGGGCCTAACAAGGCTGAGTGCACCAGAAATATTTATAGATGTGTGTGTATAGAAGCGTCACATTATTTTTTAAACTGTTTTTTCTTGGATTAAGGAAAATTGAAGCTATTAACAGTGAAGCAACAGAATCTATAATAAGAACAAATTAGAAACTGAAAGCTTCACTTATCTTACAATATTACTAAAGACAAGTGAAGCATTTAGTTTCTAATTTGTTCTTATTTTTGTTTTCTTTGAGTTTTTATGAAATGTTTACTATGCAAGAAAAAGCTGCATGAGTCTTAT
Source organism: Tenodera sinensis (assembly GCA_030765045.1). NCBI lineage: Eukaryota > Metazoa > Arthropoda > Insecta > Mantodea > Mantidae > Tenodera > Tenodera sinensis. The sequence continues at coordinate 150,907,429 of CM060961.1, read as the reverse complement.
GGTTGGCAGAACACAAATCTGTGATTGTGTTACAGTGGCAATTCAGACATGGGCACAACAAAGATCCCAATGAGAGTGTCAGATGATGGCACAAACAGTTTAAGGAGACTGGTAGTGCAAAAAAGGAAAATCAACTGGAAGATCCAAAAATAAGATATCGAAAGAATCCAACAGTTCTGTGTCCACAATCTTAAGAAGTTCATTCCATGCCATAGTAGAAGTCAACAGTGCATGACATCATGCGGAAGAGATTGAAACTGCATGGCTATAAAATTCAACTCTTGCATGTAAGACAGAATATTAGAAGACCCCAAAAGAAAATCGTTCATGTGAATGTTTGTTAAAAGTGTAATTCGTTTTTTGATGTTGGTATGAGATAATTAAATGACGAAAACATGTTGATAAGGTTCATTGTTACGAACAACTAAGTTTGCACAAAGACGTCATAAATCTTTCCATATTTGATTTTAATATATATGTATAAATATTAGAATTGTATGTGTTCCATAATAAAAGTAGGGGACGATGATTAGGGATCACTTCCCTAACGAGAAAGAACTATTTGATGGACGCATGCGCGGATGAATATGAAAAAGGCGGTGTTGCGTCAAAACGACGCCAAAAAACTGTTCACTCGCGTGTGTATCTCCGAGCTGAAAAGACATTTTTATGTAGTGTGAACATGGAACTTTCAGCAAACTTTCATCAAGCATAAGTTCCACTAAGTGAAAAAGTGGAAAGGTTTTTAAGCATTTGGAATGGTGCTGATAGGAATTACTTAATGTAATGTATCGATGAAGTGTTAATAAAATATTACATTGTAGTGAAGAATTATTGTGTGATATTCCATTCCATCCGTTACCACGACCTAGATAGAAAACGAGTCTCATAGCACATTCCATTCCATAATAATAATTGCAAAAACAGCACCACATGCTATAAAAGTACAGAACAAATTGCTTAGGGCTGAAGTTGCTGCTGCCATGCTTCTTGAGAATATCATCTTCTCTGATGAGGTCACATTCCATGTAAATATGTTGTGTTAATCAGCACGATCACCGAATTTGGGCCTTGGAAAATCCATGTGTGATACACACTCTTTCAGACATATTTTGTTGTTATCTCTGTTCATTTGCTTGTATGAAACTAGTGTCTTTTTGTTTGCATATCTTGATTTTTTCCCTGTTCCAATGTGTTCTTTTTCTTTGTTTTATTGTTCTTTTATCCCATGCAGTGGTGCTGTTGTTATTTTCACACCTATTTTATTATTTGCATTCTGTAGCTTCAGAAAGTTGTTTTTCTCATGTAGCTTGTTGATTATATCCCTGGAATCCTGGAAATCTTTGCTTATTAATTCCATGACCTTGTGTAGTGATGCTATATGTTCATAGAGTTTCCTGCAATACACTTCCTCACCACATTTATCCATTATATTTTTTGTAATTAGTCTATCTTCATTTGTGTTGCCATTAGTGTTCCTACAAATATTTTAGTTACTAAGAAATCACAATCTGAACAATTGTTACCCAATACTGAGTAAGAACTAGAGGAACTACTGAGAGCTGCAACATCTGTGGTCACCATATTTTCCCTTTCTATTGTTGACATGCAACACACAGTAAGCCTACTTTTCAGATCACACCTGGCTTCAACTTCCCTGTAGTGTAGAACATTTTGTATATGATTCACCTGATCCATAGGATATACGTACTCATAATCTCTGCAATCTTTGCTAACAATAAACAATGCTCTTGTACAACATGACATCAGTTGTGTTGACATTGATGTCTGTCTTTCAAGTTGGGGATCTTCCATGGTATGGAGCACCCTCAATATCATTTTTACCCTCCCTATATAACTTATACCACTCGAAAACCTGCATTTTTCCTGTTACTAGCTCTCTGGAGGTTGCTTTAACATTTCTAGTATTTGTGATGGAGTTCTATCAAGAAGAATGCAAAATCTAATTGACCCACATTGCTGCAACTTAAGAATCATGTTGGGTACAGTTAATTCTATCTTCTACTTCACCTACTTTCCTCCAATTGAGGACAATCAAGCAAATGACATGCTTAGAATTTCATCACTCAGAGTTGGATCTTTTCAGTACTGCCAACACCAAACTTCAGCTTGGGTACATTACAATGCAAAAAAATAATTCTGCTTATTTTTTGACGTCCCCCATATTCCTGATCCTAATGCGCCAATTATCAGACTTACAATCAGTAAAAGCTATTAAATGTACAAATTCAACTAATGTACAAATTCAACACTTTTGTTTCAGTAAGGAGGTTGTGCTTGTTTACTTAAACACAGCTCTTTAATGTTTGGTTTGAACTGGCTTAATCTTAGTCCAGTGGTGGTTCCTGGCTGATCGCATACTCGCAACTGCACCCCCACTAATTTTTTCCGCTTGCGAATGTGTATAGACATGCATATGAGAAAGTCGAATGTCCAACTTTCTTGTACATGTATGAACTTGCTTGTTTAATTTTCCCGCACCCTCTTTACCAAATGATAACTCACTCAGTCAACAAGCTGAGACGTACAAACCCAATTCTGCGACTGGCGAAGGTAGCTTTTAGGTGAGGGGTATGCAGGGAGCGATGCAAAGCTTGCATTTAAGAGTACGGCGAGTTAAGGTAGCATAATCGACAAGGCCAACACATGCGATTCTTACTGCGCAAGCGCACTACATTCTCATACAAGTCCCTCCTTCTTCCTTGCTACGAGCATTTCCCTCACGTTTAGCAGAACCTACTAGGCAGCCAACATGACGGTTCTAAATGTAATTTAGCCATCTTGTATAGAGCAATTCCATGTGTGACTAACTGACATTTACACTACATTTTCTTCTTAAAATATCTGTCTAATGGTCAATATAGGTGTAAAAATGTTATTTTAACAACATACTGGTGCAGTTTTTAAAATGATTATTGGTAACACATAGTAGCAAGAATAATGTTCTTGCTAGAAAGATGGAATACTGTGATAGCAAACGCGATTCCTATCTACAGGGTCGAGGTAACGAATGGAACGCATACATCAATGTTTCTTTATTACAACATATTTATTCATTAACACTTCGTTATTTTACACTCTCAGCACCATATTAAATACCTAAACAACTTTACGTTTTCGTAATTTGTTAGAATTTAAACTGGATAAAAGTTTGGTGAAAGTTCCATGTTCACACGCTACCGAAACACGTCTTATCACCTTGAGCATACAGACGCTACTGAACTAGTTCTCGGCGTCCTTCTGACGCAACAGCGCCATTTTTGCATTCATCCGCGCAAATAGTTTTTATTATTGAACACAACAGACTATCTAGTAACAAGAAAACATTGGCTATCCTGAATATTAAAGATAAGTTCCTGATACACCCAAACAAGAACTAGAAATTTATACACTTTTAACAAACATTTTTATGAACGATTTTCTATTGGGGTCTAATATTCTGTCTCATATGCCCCTTGTTTTGTTTTTCAAGTTGTCACCTATATTTACAATCTTGAAACACAATACAATACTTCTCCCTACTCCTCTGATTCAATCACTTTATACAATATTTTTTTTTTTCTTTTCTTTACAGTCTTCTTCACTGTTTGTCTTTGTCTTTTGTTTTGGCATGATACAGCATGTCTTTATAAATTTCACATATTCAATTACTACACAATACATTCAGTTATTATACAATACATATTCAGTTATTGTACAACACATTTAGTTATTACACAACATGTCCAATTATTATACAATACATATTCAGTTATTGTACAATATATCCAGCTATCATACCACATATTCAGTTATTGCACAACACATTTGGTTATTACACATGTCCAATTATTATACAATACATATCCAGTTATTGTACAATATATCCAGTTATCATACCACATATGTTCTGTTATTATACAATACATATTCAGTTGTTATACAATACATACTCAGTTATTGTACATTTGACATTGACACAAATATAATTTAAGTGTATCATGGTTTATTATGTGGTTTTTGACTTGTATTCATTGCTATGAGGAGAGAAAAACAGGATACAAATTTTGAGCTAATGATTATGATCATGTTTATGGCAATATTTTATTCAGTTCTTTGCCTTCTTTGTCTTATAAGCTTATGTATAGGCAGGTCTTTGAGTCGGTTCTTAAACTCTGATGTTACTAATGGTACCATTTTTCTTAATTGGGTTATTGTTCATTGTTGTTTGGTTCAACATTTCTTCGAGCTCAGCATTGGCTATATCCATCTTAATTCATGGGCATTGTTTTTCTGATTATGGTTTTCCTTACTCCACTAATTGTCACTTCTTTGTCTCTTATTTCTATAAGAGAAAACTTCTATACTTATAATTATTCTGTAATTGTATTATTTTTCTTCTCAATTCCCCTCGACATCTTTGTGTCGAAATATATCTTTGTCATCATAATTGATTCCTTTTTATTTTTGTCCCTGACATCCTTATGTCAAAAACATATTATCTTCCGTCGCTATAATTCATTTCTTTAATGACAATTAGTGTCCTCATCTGTCTTTGTTGACAATGCTCTTTGTGGTCAATATAGCCAATGACTTATGTTAATTTCCTTTTTTGTCGTATTTTCTAATCTGAACATAATTTTCTATAAGTAACCCATTAAAAATTGTTATTTTCCATCATCTCTACTATTCCTGCCTTACACATTTGTTGGGAAAGACTATTTGGTCCTTTCTTTGTATGGCTTTAATTTATTTTTATGGTATCTTCCTACCAACTTGCCATTTGTATTCTGTAGCTCATATGTGAGGTCACCCAGCTGTTTTGTTATGACCAGTGGTTCCATCTTTCTCTTCGTGTAGCCATCATGGTGTCGACGTCAATTGTCAGTTGCTGAGATTTTGTTGTTTGTCGTTCATTCAGTTAAGACGAACTTAGTTGTTGTAATTTCCCTGAGTGTTGGTGGTGGTGGTTGTTTCTGTATTTTGTGCAGCATCTGCCCTATTTGACACATTTTCATCTACTTCCTGCTGTCTTACGTTGTTGGTGTTCCATTGGTTTCTGCCCCTTTGACGTGAACCTCTGTTGTATGACGGTCTTTGGTTGTCGAAGTATTCCCTACAGAATCGTATGTGGTTTACTTGATGGGTACGGTCTCCTGGTCTTCCACGATCATATGTATATGTTCTGTATCTCGATTCACCCCTCGGTATTGTGTCGTGGTACCGCTGTCTTGTGTTCTCCATCCTTTCGCCATGATTATGTGGTTGTGGGAAATGGTGTGCCCCTCTCCCTCTTTCATGGGTGCTCCAAGTATTTCTATCTTCTCTCTCACTCTGGTTGTTCGTAGCCGTGCTCCGGTTTAAGATGGGTGAGTTTGGGTGACCGTTCCTATGTCTATGCTCATTAGGCCGACCATTTTGTGTTTCGAAGCCTGTCAGCAATTCTATCATATCTGCAAAATCTACTGGCCTCGCAACAATTAACCCTGTTCTCACTGTGTCTGGGAAATGTCTTGTTATGCTGGTAATTAGTTCTGCTTCCGACAAGTTGGGGTCTAATAGCTTTCCTTTGTTGGCTACTTTCATAAAATAATCGACTAGCGATAACCCTTTGGTTGGATCATATCTACCTGTCGCTAGCTCTACCCTAGTTTGGTTTTGCTTAGCTGGGCCCCAATACCTTGATAGGAATAAATTTCTGAATGAGCTATACGACTCATGACCAGCTAGTGTTAACCTGAGCCATTCTAATGCCTTGTTTTTTAAGCTTTTCTTAACTATCATCATCCTAAGCTCGTTTGGTATCCTTTTCACTTTAAAATATTCTTCCATCTCTTTAACAAAGAGTTTTGGATCGTCTCCCTTCTCCTCGTCAAATGTGGGTGGTGTGATTTCATGTAATATGCTGTTGGTATAACATGTGTTATGTGTTGTGTCATTGTTTGGTTGTGAACCTCTTTCTCTGTATGGTGAGTCAACATTTTGTACATTATTCAAGTAACTCTCATCTTGTACATTACTTACATCTAAATCATCTTGCCTTTGTAGTGCATTCACAACATCATTTACATTAGCCAAACTTTCTTTCCCTTTTTTCATTTCTTCACAAATTGATTTTAAATCATTCTTTATTTCTAAGTGACTCTGTTTCATATCATTTATAGCATCTTGTTGTAAATGCACCACATCATCCACCGTCTTAATTTTAGGAATTACAATTTGTTCTACAGTTTCATTAATAATATCTTTCTTTACTACCTCAATCTCTTTCCTTAATTCCTCAGTTATTTCTGCTTTTACATTTGTAATCTTACAGTCTACACTTGTATTACATTCTGTTATTTCATCTCTACATCTAGCAATTTCTCCTTCTAATACAATCTTATTTTCTCTCATTTCTGATTCTATTTTTCCCATCCTATCTCCTACGATTTCTATCCTAGCTTCTAAGGCTTCCTTTGTCTCATTTAAGTTTTTATGTACTAATTTTAAATTAGTTTCCATTACTTTCATATTTTCTTTACACTCCTGTCTTCCTAATTCTATTTTCTGTTCTAAGTTCTGTCTCACTTCCTCCAGTTTCTGACCTATACTTTGACCTAAACTTTGTTCTATGTCCTGTTTTAATTCTGCCCTATTCTGTTCCATTTTCTGATCTAAACTTTGTTCTATGTCCTGTTTTAATTCTGCCCTATTCTGTTCCATTTTCTGACCTAAACTTTGTTCTAGTTTTTCAAACATGATCATCATTAACCTTTGGTCTTTGCTTATTGTTAGCTGTTCTTCACTTTCTGATTCTACCTGATAACTAGGCCTATCTGCCCCTTCCCCCACTCCTGTTTCTATCTCTTTTCGCGACATTTTAATTTCTTTATTCAATTCACTTAAGGTTAAAAGTCCCACTACTTTGCCGCTTCTCAGTAACATAAAAATGGAAATAATATGTATGTGAAAACAAAAAAAATTTTTTTTTGATCCTACTTTCTTTTCCGTTGGTTCTTCGTCCAGTTATTTACGTCTCCTGGGCAGTTGGCTTCGCTAGATGATCTCCGGTGTTTTTCCCACGTTGATTATCTGTGCATCGATGTTCTGATGGCGATATCAAACGATGGTCTAATGGCGTCTTTTTTCTATTTGACGTGGCGTCACTTGATGTTTTATCGTGATTTCAATTTTCGTAATTTTGCATTCCATTCTAAATTCGAGTTCCACGATGGGTAAGCCATTTTGGTGCAGTTTTTAAAATGATTATTGGTAACACATAGTAGCAAGAATAATGTTCTTGCTAGAAAGATGGAATACTGTGATAGCAAACGCGATTCCTATCTACAGGGTCGAGGTAACGAATGGAATGCATACATCAATGTTTCTTTATTACAACATATTTATTCATTAACACTTCGTTATTTTACACTCTCAGCACCATATTAAATACCTAAACAACTTTACGTTTTCGTAATTTGTTAGAATTTACACTGGATAAAAGTTTGGTGAAAGTTCCATGTTCACACGCTACCGAAACACGTCTTATCACCTTGAGCATACAGACGCTACTGAACTAGTTCTCGGCGTCCTTCTGACGCAACAGCGCCATTTTTGTATTCATCCGCGCAAATAGTTTTTATTATTGAACACAACAGACTATCTAGTAACAAGAAAACATTGGCTATCCTGAATATTAAAGATAAGTTCCTGATACACCCAAACAAGAACTAGAAATTTATACACTTTTAACAAACATTTTTATGAACGATTTTCTATTGGGGTCTAATATTCTGTCTCAATACGATGACAGAGAATACATTGGCAGTTGTGATAGGAAATATAAAAACCTTAAAAAGTAAAACAATTATTTAATAATGAGCGCTAAACTTTTCGTGACTAACTGACATTTTTGTCAACTGCAGGTCCAACTTCAAACATTTGTCCTCCATTTTCTCTGAAAGTTTTAGGTTTAAATGTTGTGGAATATGCTTTTCTTTCATGTGCAGAAAGTGTCAAAATGATGCACAACTTTCGGAAATAAAAACAGTGTTGTAATACTTTCACATAATAAACCCGCTGAGTGGACGGCATAGGTGAAATACGTTCAAATCTTTTGTCGAGAAATTCTTTTGCTTCCTCAATTTCAGGCTGAGAAACTTCAAGAACACATATTTTGGTTTTCTTTCTAACAGTATTAACAAATTCTTCAGCACTCTGAATCCTGCTTCCTGCTTTCGCAGCTGTCCATGCCATCCTCTTCACTTGTCCTCCAATCGCATCTACTGCCCCCTTTCCTTGATAGGATTCGAAGAAGTGCCATTCAATTTGGATTCCAAATACTTCAAAAAGATATGTCACATGGCTCAATGTGTATTTCTGCTTAAAATCACAAGCAGCTCCATCAGAAAACACTTTCACAAGTTCAAGATTTGGAACAATATCCAATATTTCCAAAAATATGAGATATATTCCTTAAGCAAACATTGACTGCATATTTGTCATGTGATACACAATCAGACACCAAAGCAAAAGATTGCTTCTGAATTTCAACAATATCTTCTTTCCTATACCAGGCAACAGCAGTAAATATTGAGATCTGTGTGTTGTTCCAGTGGGCTGCTTGAATTTCATTTTGCTCCTTGCATGTTCTCAAAGAAGTCGATCTGTATCACAGCTTCACTAATTGCAACATTTTCCGGAGCCTTCTTAAAGGCCTTGGATTGCTGTCTTTTTACATAAACGTGATTTAGGAAACGTGGCAGGCAATTGGTCAGTTCTTCAATGCAGTCTTTTACAGATCTCTTTTTAACTTCTATTTCCATTCTTCCATTACGTGAACTCCACAGGTTCCACTCGCATGGAGAATTAGCGAGTTCATCCGAAATGTCTGCTCCACTCAATCCTGCGCACTTGGAGCATCCTCCCTGCACACATTCACTCAATTTCTGATCACAAACCACTTGTGCTATGAACTTACGAAATTCAGTCTCAGTGAGTACGCGATTTTTACACAATGTTTTGAGAAAAAACTTTGTATTTTCATGTATAATGCATGTGCACACATTATGTGGGATCTGACTTTGAAGACGCACGTGAGCAGGGCGTAATTCAGCGAATTTTGTCAACCCCACGGACATTTTTACTCGGTCTTGTAGAAAGAGTGCATGTGCTTCTTTTAATGTTACCACTAGATACCTAATGCGAACTTCTTTTGTTTCTCCCTGAACATGGATTTCAATAAAATCATCTCTTCCAAGAGCTTGGTAAGATATTGAATCATCCTGATAGAACTTGATGATTGCACTTTTAAGCTCCTCTGATAGTTGTTTTCCTGATACCAGGACAGAATGCTTTGGTTTTACAACATGTAATCCCTCTTCAACTGCTAACTTACGAATCATTTCTTTTCTTTTACGTGGAGATTGCGGCAATGCTTCCTCAACACGTTTTCTGCACTTTCCGAAATACCGTTTGGTTTTGAAAGCAGTTGATGTTGATGGAGTATCCTTATCAATCCCTTTTTGGTCTCTTATCTTCTGTCTTGCCCGTTGTACTGGCTTATATCTCCTATATTCAGCTTTGAGGTGTTCTCTTCCTTGTTTTGTTTGTTTCAGTATTTCTCTTCCTTTCCTCATAGTCACTTTTATTTTTTCCTTCCATTGTGCATAACTGCCTTGCTCCTTCAGACGTTGTTTGTATTCACGTTGTCTTTGGGCTGGTGTTTTAGTCATGGAGTCAGAAACGGACTGATACGTCTATACTGACTGAAGTCTCAGAAGCAACTGTATGCGTATGACGACCACGGGGTGCCCGCACTCACTGTACGTTAGTCACGTGTTTTGTGGGAAAAGTAATGACTATAGAGGAAAACTTTCTGCTACTTTTTTATTTGTTATATTGTAATGATGCAGAATCAAAAAGGATATTTATTTCAGTCTATTACTTTTCTCTCCAGAGGACTTTATCCTTATTTACCGTGACTAAATGACATTGACACACAGTAATAATTAAAGAGGCTCTAAGGATTATTTATAAATGTCGAAAATTATTAGCCATACACACGTTTCGAAGATGAAGAGTCATTGTGTGATGTACAGAACAAAAAAATTAAAACAGTTGTACATAGCTCCTGAAATATTGATATGAAAATCACTGTTATTCGCGCTTATTTTTAGTGTTTTGGAAGTATATGTGTAAGAAGTGAAATTTGAACCCATATTCACGTTAAAAATATTTATTTTTCACTTCATAAGATACTTTGGAGTATCTAGCATCATCTTTCCTCAGTAAAAAAAGTGAAACATTAATTTCAAATTTTAACACTCGGTATGACATATTCGCGGAATTGCTCTATATTATATTAATGTTATAAACACAATTAAATCTAGTCTTATTAAGCAATTATAAATGCATATAATTACTCTTCATATCGTAATTTACTAGGGCATTATGAAGTAAAGGAGAATCAGGCATTATAATTATGCTAAAAAGACAATACTTTCAAATACTTGTTCACCTTATATGCTTTTAAATTCACATTTATTGATAACTGTTAATAAAAGTAGACCATAAATTATATCAGGGCATTCCTTGAGACAGTGGAATGTTGTGATTCATTTGAAAAACTACATGAAATTAAGAATTCTTTAACTTTTGCACGCAGCAAATTTGAGGGACACAGTAAGCTGTATTTTTAAACTGCTTGTTACTGCTATTCAAGTGCTCCTGCAGCTTTTTTAGGGAATTTTTTTATTCCACTGAAGGGTGGAGATGAAATCTAAACAATTATCAATAACAGTCTTTAGCCTTCTGGCAAAATTTAGAAAGCCTTTTCATGTAAAATGAGATTATTACAACACACAGACATTTCAAATGAAAATAAATTAAACTGGAATAAGCACTTACTTTGCTTTCAAGGAATAGAACTCTTTAATGCCTAAAAATAGTGCATGGAAAATGTATGTAGAACCTTCTAGTTCTTTATTAATGTTCATTAGATAAGTTAATTTCAATAAAGCTCATAATATCCTTTTGTTTTCAGAAAATCACGGCAAGTGGGGTCCTTGAGATGGGAACAAAAGAAATCTAAAGACTTAGAAGAAAGGGCACAAGAAGGTCATAAGTTGGAACATAATGTGGCAGCTATGGTTATTCCTGAAAAAGAAGTAAATCGGGGAAAGGAAAGGAAAGTCTCATCTTCTTGTAACAAAGAAGCATTGGAAAGTAATAAAGTTAATTCAACAAAACGACCCCAACAAAAATCTAGTGTTATCACAAAAGTGTTAGAAACTCAAGATGATGGTGTGCAGTCTCAGCTAAACAAACTCAGAAATTTTGTAGTGCATGGTGAGTCTGGCATTTTAATTACAGCTACTTATTAAAACTTCAGATCATGATTGACATGAACTCATTATCTATTTGGAGTCATCTATACTTGCCATTAATAAATTAAATATGTCTTCTGTGCTTTTATTATTTTTCAGAGAACAGTGAATCAGAAATGATTAAGTGCCTAAAAAAGTTGTACTCTGCCTTGGAAACTGAAAGTGCTATTGGTAAAAATGTGCATAACACCAAACTAAAAGCACAAGTACTGAAGACATTGTATATGTTTGTAGAATCTTCCACTGAGGCTGTACTATTGCAAATAGCCAGGATAATTCTTGCTGTAAGTGTAAAATTCTGCTCTTCATTATCCAGGGGATACACAAAGAGTGTATTTGAGGGTGCTGAGATAGGAATGATTGAAACTTACAGTCAATCACACCTTCATTCATTGGTCACTTTTAGAGATTTATCCATATGAGGGGGATACCAACTAGATCACTAAATAGGTTAAACAAAGTATTTGATGGGTCAGCAATCATTAGCCAACTTTTTAAATATTTGTAGAACAAAAAGACAAATAGGAGTGCATAGAGACTAAATTTCCCAGTCAGGAATTATACCCTGATGAGTAGTTAATAACTACACTTTGGGAAAACCCTCTCAGAGATCTATTTTCACTTCACTGTCACTACAGAAGGTATTCTGTAACCATCTAGTACTAACTGCTTATGCAAAAATGTGTGCAGACAGGAAATGAGCAGAACGAGTCATTTAATCAATGCGGCCAATCAGCATATGGAATGATAATTTTCTAAAATAATTTATTAAATTCCCTGACATCCTTCAATATTTGCTGCTGGTTTAATGTACGAGTATATACTGTTTTATTTATCTGTTTATGAACAGGTGCAAATTGGTACACTATTCCTTTAAGTATAAAAGAGTTAGATTGCAGTGCTTCAATATTACAGTTATATGTTTACCATAAATAAGTTTTAACAAAGAACAAAATGTTACAATACAAATAGGTACCTACAAAATCTTACAATACAAAAATGTAGACTCCACACGATCTTTGTGGAATAGATTTTTTTGGTGGAGTGAACCATTTGCAAGAAATCCATTGTCATATTAAATCAAGGAAAATTGAAGCTATTAACAGTGAAGCAACAGAATTTAAAATAAGAACAAATTAGAAACTGAAAGCTTTACTTATCTTAGTAATATTGCAAGATCTTCAAACATGACTAGTTTCAAGTTGTATCCAACTCATTTTCAAAGCTATCCAAGCCAATATTACTAAGATAAGTGAAGCTTGTAGTTTCCAATTTGTTCTTATTATGTTTGATTTTTCCAATACCTGTACTTTGCTCAATTGGGAAGTCATTACTGGTTTTTTATCTCTTGGTCATGCAAAGAGAATGGAGTTTCAAAGCCATCACATAGTAATCAGCTGTGGTATTAAAAGAATAATTTGTCTGTCACTTAAAGTGGTGTAGGCTTTCCATATTTTCCTTGTGCCTATAAGAAAATTAGCAATAAGATAATTTCTGCAATGCTTAACTTGATTAATGTGCAGTAGATAGAGAAATAAGCATTTGTAAATATAGTTTGTACAAGATTGGAGAAAGCCATGTGAGTGCAACACACCAGATTTTTTTTAAATGATTTGTTCTCTGGTTACCCATTTGTTTGCAATACTTACTACAATGCTCCAACAAAATGCCTTAAAAGTAATTATCTGATGTATTTTATTTAAGTTTAGCAAAAGGTGTTTAAAACTGTACTCCATTTTAAATAACATTCATTTTCAGTTTCGTGTTAATGGAAAAAATCTCTCTGGAGTATGCAAGTTGGTGTTCAAAGTCTCTCGCTGTGACAAAAATGATAGACTTTTTGGTGAAGATAATATTCTAGGTAAGATGGAAATAATCTAATAATTCTTTTAGTAGCTTTTTGTCATATTGTGCTCCTTTCTAATTTGGTATTAATTTGAAAATGCACATTTGTAACATGTGAGCCTAATCTAAAGGAGAAATGGGAATTATTAAAAGTAATAAATTTATTTCCCTCCTTTTTTTTCTTTTTAGTTAAAGTTAAATTACTCACATGCAATGTATGTATCTTTTAGCAACTGAGCACAGTGAGTAATAAGAGTACTTATAGTTGCAATCAATAAGTCTATGATTATTAGTGTTGTTTTAGAGAAGAACTCTATAAGACAGCGTAAATAGGAAATTTATAGACAAACTGTAAACTATGTGTCAAATCACATCTTTATCAACCAATGCTTAATGAATAAATTTATTGTTCTACTTTCATTATATAAACCAAAAAGAAACTTTCAAACCAATGCAATCTAGATGATAAGTTAAAAAGCAGATTAAACAATATTGTATGAATGTCTTTATTACTCTACTTACAGCCAGGATCAATTATTACTCTTGCTTCTTTAAATTGCCAAATTTATGCACAACTAATTAATTCATCCTTTTTAAATTTCTTACTTTCTTGAATCTATACACTAAGCTGGCCAACAAACAATTTTTGGTTATTAATTTATACCAGGGGTCGGTAAATCAGTACCAGCTGATGTTATGATGTAATATCACTATCAGGGACAAGCAATATGTTGCTCTGTTTCAACCCTCTCTCCTTCACTCACCAGGCATTAAAACGAAAACAAGCTATACAAAGGTATCTTCCTATTCCAAGAGGAGAGGGAACAACAATACTTTTCCTGTGCTATAGGTGAAAATATGAAATGTCTATTATGTTTGAAAGTTTTGATTGTTGTTTACAAATCAAACATTAAAGAACATTATTAACATTGTCACAAAGATTACAACCAAGCCACAAGTAATAAAAAAAAACAATCTTTGTCTGTAAATGTGATAATAAATCTAAAATAAAAACAAATTAGGAACTAAAAGCTTCACTTATCTTAGTAATATTGCAAGATTTTCCAAAGTCGACAAAGTTGTAATCCAACTTATTTTCAAAGCTATACAAACAAGTTACCATAGTTGCTGATGTTCAGTTTAAAACTCTGTCACCAATCTCTGAAAACAGAAATCTATAAATACAATCTATTGGTGGTATTTTAAAATTCATAATGTGATTCTTGTTTTTTAAAATAAGTATCTTTTTCCAAACCATTAAATTTATAGGCCCATTTAATTGTTATAATAATTTAACCTCTGGGTTAATTTCATGATTAAATGACCAAAAATGATCTACCACAACTGATTTATCAATTTGTTTATATTTAATATTCCTAAAATGCCCTTTATTCTGGTTTCTAAATGATGTTTAGTTTTACTAATATAAACCCTATCATAATCCAAACAGCTAAATTGATAAATGCCAGATTTTTTATAATTGGGAATTTTATCCTTTTTAGAAAAATTTAGTAAATTTGTATATTAAATTTATTATGAGGGACCAAATTTATTCCATATTTTTTAAAAATTGTTGTACATTTTTTATTGGGCCACAGATGCTAAGTAAACTTGTTAAAAATACGATTATCTTTTATTTTTTTGAGGGTAGAAATCTCTTTAACAGACTTTTGACACTTAAATGTTTCTATATTTTTATGCATAAAATCTGTATTAAAACCATTAATTACAGCATTGTTAATAATGTGTTTATATTTTGTGTCAAATTCTTCCTTATTAAGGGCTATATTCATTAACCTATTAATTAAACTATTAAAAACAGCATATTTATATGCAAAAGGATTAAAACTTTTATTTTTATGTAATTAATTATCAGTGTGAGTAGATTTTCTATAAATACCAAAATTAGATGCATTGTTACATCTTCCTTTCATAGAAGTTTGAAAACAGTGTTGTTGTAATTAATTTAATTTAAAAGGTGAGTTAATTAATAACACTGAACAACACTTACAAAATATTTTTCCGGGACGCGTTTCGAAGGTTAACTTTCCTCCATTATCAACCGGACAATAACTTTACTGTATTATTACATGTTTAATTTTTAAGTCTAGAAATGGAAGGCATCCATTATTTTCTGTTTCCAAGGTGAATTGTGTGGCTTTACTATGTAAATTTAGAAGTTTTAAAGCATCATTTATCTGTTTCTCAGGGACAACAGCAAAAATGTCATTCACATATCTATACCATATTTTAAAAATTAGTGGGAATGATTTTGTAATTTGAATTTCAAAAAAGCTCATGAAAAGAGTAGCAAGAAATGGCAAGTCAGAAGTTTGTTGAAAAAATTACCATTGAAAATAAAGTTTAATAAAGTTTAAATACTCAATGAAGCTTCATAGTCTAGTGAAGAAATGGATTACTACATAGCTACACTTAGTTCATAAAATAAGACCTTAAATGTCATTGTGTAAAACCACAGTTACAAACTGAGGTAATGAATTTACAAGCACAATTTTGAAATCACAATTACAAAACAAGGTTTATTTTTTATGTAGAGAACTTGATATGACAACATTTCTGACTACCTCCATTTGCTGCACATATTATTGCTATGTGTAAGCAATTTTGTTCTAAACTGAAGATTGTAAAATCTAAAAGCAGATTGCAATTGACAGATGAAACCTACATACTCTGTTGTACATCAGTACTTATGAATTAATATTAGGTGCATTCTTCTTCTTTACCTGATTATCTTCCCCTTATGTAGGACTTACACCCCCTAGGACTTACAAGGCAGTGTCTAGGGTCAGACGCCTATCAGGGAGCACAGGAACCTATGGACCAGACAGTGTGAAGACCTGGAAGTAGGTGGTCAGCCAAGCACCAGGTATGAGAGTGAGGAAGAGGATGATATGAAGTGCAGGCAAAATGGATGATTGGAAAGATGAAAATGGAAGCAATTGGTGGAATGAGTGGTGGGGGAAACCAGAGAAAACCCGTCCTGATGCCGCTCCATCCACCACAAATACCACATGCAGGTTTCTGGGATCAAACCCAAGCCACCTAGGTGGTAGGCAAACACTCTATCTGCTAGGTCATGGCACCACCTAATATTAGATGTTCGTGAAACCATAATGCTCCCGATGAAGTAAAGAATACATTAACGAAAAATAAATGTTAAAGTCCTCTCAGTCTGTGTATATGAATTAAGCACGTACAAAATCAAACATGTGTTAGAGAGGCTCCTTTACAACTCCACTGCAGCTTTCAAACCCCCTCCTTCAAACTGTGCAACATATGCATACCCAGTTGCATTCCCTGATGTTATAATTCATGCAGTTGCATGACCAGTTTGCTGCCTCCTGATTTTTACCATTAATGACTTTGAACACAATGTGCTTGTGTATATTTGTGACTGCATATACTGTGTATATACCTGATTGACTATACCTGAACTTGAACAATGTCCTACTCTCAATCCATTCCATTTGTTATACCAAACGAGTATGTGTATCATTTCCTGTTCAAATGCAAATGTGACTAAATTCAAGGGTAGGCACAGCCTGTTTGTTTCAGTGGTATTATTGCTGTATGGTGCCTTATGCATAGCCAGAAGATTCATGTTATATTCTGGTATGGAGTCAAGTGGTACAAGTGAAAATGTTTTCCTAAAATTAAATGGAGTTTATAAGTTGGAACATAAAACCAGAAGCACTTTGGGATTATTATTCTAGAAAATGACATGATGATGATGGTGATAATGATGATGATGATGATGGCGACAACGACGATGATGATGCCGACAACAACGATCATCATCATCTTCATCATGATAAGAAGTGTTGAAGTGCTCTTAAATTTACTTTTAAGTAAACTCTTCTTGATTTGTTTTATAGTACCTATATGAGATTTTGTATTATAAGTTCATAACATTAAGGTACTCTCAAGTATTGTTAGTTTTCCATTAGAGATTTATGTTGTTACCAAGTATATGCTCAGGTTTGTTAGTTTTATTTCATTAAAACAAAATAATTTTAAGTGCAGGCATTTTTTTTAATTGTTCCATTTATATCCCGCCTTTAACTGCAGAGGTCATGTTGACAGCCTTGCCTATTGGCAAATGGTGTTACTTGTTTATCAGTGGGTTTTTTTGGTCTTTGGGGTTTTTATGCTTTGAATTCACACACACATTCCAGACTCCAGACTCCAGACTCAGGGAAGGATGAGGAATAATCTTGGCTGGAGAAAAATTCCTATCCCCCTGCCGGGAATCGAACCTGGGACCCCTAGCACAGTAGGCAGGTGCTCTACCAACTGTGCCACAGGGCCAGCCAAGTGCAGCCACTGTTACAATAACTTTGTGTGAAAATGTTTTTTGTTTTATTTTTCATTAACTCAGAGTAGCATTTATTATTTGTAATGTAGCTTTTACCTCTTTTTCTAAAACACAGACATGGTGATCTCTACATCACATTGAATAATATTCATTTAACTATAAGAAAAGGCATAATGCTAAGAACATATTTATACTATTGAGACAGAATATATGGTTGGACCCCGAAAGGAAAGCATTTATGTAAATATTTGTTACAAATGTAGTTTATTTTTCATGTTGGTAAGGATTAATTGAGTAATGAAAACATATTGCTATTTTCTCAATTGTTACAAATAAGAGTTGTTTAAAAATGTCATAAATGTTAATTTTCATGTTCAAATTTAATATGTATAAATATGTTGTTGTTGTTTTCTAGTGCCTTGCATCTGGCAATGAAGCCATTAGCATTCGTGCTTTCCAATACTTTTGAAATATATGTATAAATATAAGAACCATATATATTTAATGTTAAAAGTGTAGGGAGGATAGATAAAGATCGCTTCCCTAACATTACAGGAACTATTTAGCATAGGAGGGTTTCAAAGTGTACTTCACGGAAAAATGAGTGCATATGCGCATGAATACAAAAGCATTATGTAAAGAGGTGCCAATTTTTTATTATTAGCGTCTCGGAGTCTGGAGAGTGAAGACACGTTTTTGTAACGCACGTAGATGTGGATCTAAAATATCTAATAACGTGAAAAGACTGTCAAGAAAGTATATACATGTGCAGCAAAAGTTAATTTAATTGTAACGAGTGTAATATTCGATGAAAAAAGTGTAAGTAAAAGTGATATAGTGAAGTTACATCCTGTGTTCGTTCATTTCACCCTGTACCACGACCTGGGATAGAAAAAAGAATCTCATAGCTCAACTCAAAGTATAATTATTAAAAACTCAGCACCACTATACATTTGGCTTCTAGGTTTTAGCTGGGTATTTGATAAGGAGACTGCCTTTTCTTTTAGAGCTGTTCATGGAAGCACTGGGATCAGCAAGCCCTCTAGAAGATGCAGAGGCATGTGTTTATGGATATGGAGCTCTCAAGTTTCTCACAATGAACAACATATTACTTTCTCAAGTAATTCATCTTGGTATTCTTGAACTGATGGTTTTGCACATGAAAATGGTGAATGTTGCAGTAAGTACATACCACATAATTCCCTCTGAATTCTCAGAATTTCATTATGTATATTTGGTGCACACTGCATTTTATTCAAAAGTCAGCCAAAAAGTGACATTTTTATACTTATTGCACTGCAAAACAGATGGTACCAAATATTTTCAAGTGAAATGATGCCTGCAGTCCATAGACCTTGAAGTTACCTAACATTCATGTTCTCAGGATAAGGAAAAATCCCAGATAAAGTCTTGACAACTCATCCTAACTGAAATGCAAACTTGGGTCTTGAGTGTAAGGCAGACATGCTACTCCAACACTACAGAGCCTTTAATGTACAATATTTATAACATTTGTTATTATTTGTTACCTGATTTTATATATTCTTTCCATTGTGATGCCCATAATTTATGAGACAGCAAATGTATAGCTACCATTCATACAGATAATCCTATTATAACATTCATTGAATAAAAGCTATAGTATTAAAGAAATATTTACAGAATGTAAGAGGACAAAAAGTACGTAGATATCAAACAGTATATATAATTCATCTCCAAATTAAATTAAATATGTTGTGAATTTGACTTATTTCAAATTTGTAATTGACCTTGCTTGTAAGGCATTATTCTTCCATTGTTGAGAATGTTGCCTGTTTATCGATGTTGTAATTGTTAGCTACCATATTTCAATTGTGTGTAAAGAATTAAGGTTTGTTTTACATATTTAATGCCAAAAATGTTAAAGGGATAGATTAAAATTGCTTTCTTAGCATTTTTGGGATTATACAAGTATGCAGAAAATGACATCATAGGATGACACCACTAAATGTGTGCATATGCAGATGGATACATGCGTATATCTCAAAAGATGTAGTAAGATCAGTCCCTCTCTTTGCTTATTAAATTAAATTATTTTCTTGTTTAACGACGCTGTCAATTGCCAGGATCACATCAGTGTGCCGGAATTTTGTCCCGCAGGAGTTCTTTTACATGCCAGTAAATCTACTGACATGGAGCTGTCGTTTTTAAGCACACTTAAAAACCATCGGCCTGGGCCGGGTTTGAACCTACGACCTTGGGATCCGTAGGCCCCCTCTCTTTGCTGACAGCATCGGTACAGCATAGATGCATTTTTACATGTGCGCATTCTAAACTGATGATAGTGAAGTGACTAAGTGTTCAAAGACTGTTAATAAAGGAAAATAAGTGATACATTGATTAACTCCAAGAAATTAGTTAACACGAAGTGTTGTCATTGTTCTTGTTTTCTAGTGCCTTGCATCTGGCAATGAAGCCATTAGCATTCGTGCTTTCCAATACTTTTGAACTGTAGTTTCTTCTGATCTTAATGCTTCACAGGTCTTCAAGTGGTCTTCGTTCATTTCTGCTGGACATATATTGGTGAAGCTGAGATACCTATTCTGTAGAGATGACTTGCCAAGCAGTCGTGATTTTTCAGTAGTCAGAAGGCTGCAACCGCTGTTTTCCTTGGTCTCTGCGGGATTATATCTGGGTTGGAAAGTGGCATTTGTTTCTATTTCTTGTAGGTATGAATGAGAAAATTTTTTAATGATCAAGCGTTTTATTGAGGAATATGAGAAATTGAATTTATACTTTTGTTTTATTGTTGTGCCTTTCTTTGCAAGTGAGTCTGCAGCTTCATTCCCCATGACTCCATAGTGTGCTGGAATCCATTGGAGATTAACTTTTTGGAGTTGTGTTAACATTTTGTAGCTTCCTCTAATTTTTGTTGACTTCTTTGTAGTATTTGAACATATTCCCTGAATTGCAGCTTTAGAATCTGAAAGAATTACTGCCTTGTTAAATTTATTTAAGGGAAGATTTAATAATTGTTGGAGAGCAATGTATATAGCCTCTATTTCTCCATCATAATTTGTTGTGTCTCTGCCAACAGAATGATAAAAGGAAAAATGTGAACATGTAACTCCAGCTCCAGTAAGGTTTTCCGTGGAGGATCCATCAGTATATATGTGCAGCCATTCTTCTATGGGATATCTAGTATTGATTGTTTCCAGAGCTAGAAGTTTTTGTATTTCTTTTGGTGTGTCTGATTTACTTATTTCCTCTATTAATTCCAAACTGAAGGTAGGTTGCAGTAATTCCAATGGATTTTCTCTTATAAGTAGATTTTCTCTGGTGTTAGGAATGTTCAATTTGGATTTAATCTGTGATACCTTTTCTAGGAAACTACTATGAGTTTTAAGGATTGAAGGGGGGAGGTTCTCTTCTGTCCATTTAGAGTTTGGCAGTCGTAACACTTTCTTGTGTTGGAGCAATGTTTGTTCTTCTATTTTTGTTGTTATTGATGGGGTCTGTGTTAAGGCAAGCATGGCATCAATAGGTGTGGATTTAACTGCTCCAGTGATTAGGCGAAGAGCCTGATTTTGTATTTGTTCAAGTTTATTGATGTTAGCATTTGCTGCTGTTATTAAAGCTTCAGAACAGTACAAGAGGTTTGGTTTAACATACATTTTGTATGTTGTGTTAAGGACTCTCCTTGAGCAGCCCCATTCAGCACCAGCTAACCTTTTCAGGATTTGCAGTTTCTTTTCAACCTTTTCTGAGATGTTTGTTATATGTTTTTTCCAAGTTAGCTTTCTGTCGAAAGTGATGCCTAAGTATTTGGCATCATCAACTGCTTTGAGTGGTTTACCATTATAATTTATGTTAATATTAACTGGTTTGTATTTTAGTGTAAATAATTCATAATTTGTTTTTTCCACATTGATGGTCATGAGGTTTTTGGAGCTCCATTCATGTACTTTGTTTAGGGCTGTTTCTATTCTGTCTTTAATTAATTCAGGTTTTTTTGGAGAGCCTGGAGTCCAAATGACTACATCATCAGCAAATAAAGCAATTTTGGTTTCTGAAGTTTTTATTATTGATGGAAGGTCATTTATATATATGTTAAAGAGTGTTGTGCTCAGAACAGCACCTTGTGGAAGTCCTCGGTGTGTTTGTTTATATTTGGAAATGTATGTATTATATTTTGTGGCACAAAATCTTTGTGAAATAAACTGAGTTATCCATTTAAGCATATTACTTTTCACACCTATTGATTGCAACTTCTCAATTAATTTGTTTCTCCAGACTGAGTCATATGCTGATTTAAAATCAATGAATACTGCCAAGGTATCCTCCTTTCTATTGACAGCTCCCTTGATGTCTTGGCTTAGTAGGAGTACATTTTCACTTGTACTATGATTCTATCTGAAGCTGGTCTGTGAACTATTAATAAAGTTGTAATATTCTAGGAACCAGTTAAGTCTAGATGCCACCATTCTTTCCATCACTTTTGCAATAACACTGGTCAATGGCCTGAAACTATTAATATTGTTTGAGGGTTTGTTTTTCTTTAAAATCGGGATGATAATGGCTTTTTTCCAGTCGGAAGGCACAGTCATTCTCCAACACGTGTTATACAGTTTAAGTAGGATTTCTTTTCCTTTCCTGCCAAGGTGTTTAATAAACTCTGGGTGGATCTTGTCAGGTCCTGGAGATTTTTTGTTCTGTAATTGTTCTATTGCTAAATCTAGTTCTGTTTCGTTAAAATCCTGAATAAAAAATATCATTTCATATATCTTTTGGCTTATTAGTTTCTCTGATAGTTTTTTGGATAGTTTTATCTTGTTTTTTATATGCTTGGGGTATTCTTTGTGACTGAGCATAAAACTTGTTAAGGGATTCTGCTATTTCCCTATCTGTAGTTAAGCTTTTGTTATTATGTTTTAATGGTTCAGTTGTATTTTTTGATAATTTTGTTTTATTAAGGAATTTGTATATTTTATTTCCATCTTTCCCATAGTCCATATGTTCTACAAAGTTTGTGAAACTGGCCCTCTTTGCTGTAATTAATTCTTTCTTAAAAATGGCTGCTTTTCTTCTCCAGTTTTGTACATCTTCTGGACACTTGGTTCTTTCGGCTTTGACTCTTGCTATATTTCTTTCGTGTTTTAACTTAGATAAAGATGGAGACCAAAAGTAGCTATATTTCTTTAACTTTCCTTTGGGGATATGTGTTTTGGCTGCTGTCAATAATATTTCACAATTTTTTTTATTCATTTCATCTGTTGACTTGAACTCTGATTCTAACAGTATATTACACTTCCCTTCTATCTCATTTTGGAAACTGGACCAATCTGCTTTTTTAAAATTCCAAGAAGTTTTAATTTTTGGTTTGTTACTTTTATTTATTAGACCTCTTATGGAGTTGGTGATTCTGTGGCCTGAACCTGGGTCTTCTATTATTTCTCTTTTTGTATTGTCAATTATGTCAGATGACACCATCAGAAGATCAGGATTTTTACCCGAACCATTATAATGAAGGTAAGTGGGTGGATCATTTGGATTAAATATTAATTCCATTGTTGATGAGTTTAATAGGTCTTCTATGACTCTTCCTGCTGAATTTATATCTCTGTAGCCCCACCTAGGGGAGTATGCATTAAAATCACCTATTAAAATACTTTTGGGTTCTATGGGAATAGAATTTAGATCTAGTGTATTGTCTGGAGGATTGTAGATACTGTAAATTCTATAGTGGTAGTTACTTTTCCATACTTCAATTTTAACTATTTCTGATTTATCTTGTTCTTCCATTGTTTTTTGGATTTGAATAGTAGCTTTCATATTTCTTTTAATTCCTGTAAGAATACCACTTGCTATTTCATGAGCTTTTGGAAGTATATGTGTAGTGTACTGATCCATTTCAAAGTATATTTCCTGTTCTTCTGATATATTGGCTTCTTGTACTGTGAAGACATCTATATCTTGGTCTTTTAATATTTTCATTAGCTCTTGTTTTTTAGGCTGGGACATGCCTCCTGCATTCCATTGTAGAATTCTTAAAGTATTGGAATTGTTGTGATGAAATTTGCCTAAAGATGTCCCCACCCGGAGATCCGATTGGGGGACATTTTTAACTCCGGATAACACAAAGTGTACACTTTAATGAAAGAACACAAGATCGATGAAGCGTAAAGTGACAGAAAACACGTTTGTCGAAATATCACTAAATCTTGAAATATTAAATCTCGACGGTGCTAAGGAAATCAATCCAGTGAAATAAAGATTTGCTACTGTGATACGATTTAAATGCTGTGAACAAGAAGGTGCGAATAAAATAATACACAAAAATGTAACCCTAAGTCCCCAATTCATTTTATACTGTACCATGGCCCGAGATCATAAAGATTCCAAACTTCAAAGATGCAACAAAGCATCCCATTATTTTAAAACTGCACTGGATATATATAAAGTATAAAACACTTATAGTACAATAATACAAAAGTAGTCTTTTTATTGTCCTTTTTTTAAACTTTCCAATGTTTATGTTGAAAACATATTTGTGAGAAAACATTCCACATAAAATTTATTTGTTTAAGGAAATAAACTGCTACATTAATTTCTTCTTAGTTGTTCTTTTGTACATTTTGATCTTATGCACAAAAGTAAACAACTTTTGTCTGAAACAATATGAAATGAAAACCACTTTTTCTTTTTAATTTCGTTTCAGGCCATCTACAGACCATGTTATGCAACCCACTGCATTTATATTCACTTCTTATTTTCTTTTTCCTTTGTATCTTTTCAATATTTCTTAATTCTTCTGTCCAAATTGTAGTTGTTCTCTTCAGTTTTCTTTCAACTGGAAACCTTGAAAACTTTCTATTAAGTTTCTTAACTTTGCTCCATCCTGTATTTTTTCTTTTGTTAATTCTATTTCATTCAAGTCTTTCCTTATTCCTTGCATCCAGTGGTTACCACTCTTACTTTTGTATGAAAATTTGTTTTGTAAGTCTGTTATTATCCATCCCCATTAATCATCCTCATTTTATTATTTTATAAATAAAAAAAGAAAAACAAACATGTTTCACAGCTCCAATGGCAGGATGCTTGAATTAATATTTTACTATGCTATAGGTACATAAATCTTATGAGTTATGACTAAGCTTAATAATTCTCTTGTAAAAAATGTGATGTATTTACATAAATAACTTTCTGTAATTACTTTTGAGAAAAGTTTTTGTTAAATTTCTAAAAAGCAGTTTTCTGTTTTTAAAATTTGATTTATTGTTTGAGTTACCTGAAAAATAGCATAGTATTTGTGGGGCCACTGCAGTATACTTATATAAAAATGTGTGATCATGTTACAGCGCTTGGAAGATTCTCGTATTCCAGAGCAAACAAGTCATGCACTATTTCAACTCACAGGAGCTCTGCGAAATGTTGCAGGAGAGGAGGAAATGATCCCTCGTTTTGTTTCAACAGGAGCCGTATCAGAATTATGTCAGGCTATGGAACTTTTCTCTTCAGATTTAGATGTGGTCAGCAATATTTCCAGAACTCTCAGGTACAAAAAGGCATTATAGTTGTATACACTAAAATAATATCACCAGTCAGAATACTTTTACAGACATCGTTTTCTCACAGTGCTAATTGTATGCACATATGTGTAAGAGTTTATAATATGAAACCCACATATGTGCAGGCATTAGTAGTAGGTGCACTACAACTATAAACACATTTTTTTATTACATTAACTGCAAATTTACAATCTATTCTTATAAAAACATTCAGTAAATGGGTTATAGGTAATGTCTGGAACACTAAAGGTTGCTAAAGCAGAATGGTAAGTTCAAAATGTTACATTGCTGTATACGGTCAATCGTAGTGTTGTTGCCTAGTAGATTGATGGAAAGGGCATTAAATGGTTACTTAAGCATTGTTTATACCAAAGACTACATGATGTGGTTTCTTCTTTTATTGTAGAAATGTGTAGATTGTTATGTAGCGTGGCATTTAAAACATACCATGGTGCATTTGCCAGACAATGAAGAGTTCTGGATTCAAATCTCCATAGGATATTAATATTGGAGTTACTGGCAGTTCCAAAAAGTTATATACCATAACTTCGTACAGGTCTAATGATGGTCTTGTATATTAATGTTTTGCTGTAGAGAGATATGAGAATGTTTGTTCAGTAACCAATATAATTGCTGGAATTTTAGTTTTGCTTCTTTCCTTTTTGTCATAATGTGGTGTTTCCGTATTAGGTGTTCATCTAAGTGCAATCCAAGGTATTCTACAGTTGTTGTTATTGGAATTTCTACACGAGTTAGATATGCTTAAGAAAATGTGATATGGCAAGATTTATTGGAGTTTACCTGTATTCCCCATTTAGTCAGCCATTGTTGAAGCAGGTCTAGATGGTGTTGGAGACATTGGCAAAATGGTTAACTAAAAAATTCAGTACCTTTAATCAATTTGAAAGTTTAACCCTTTCATGCCTGGTGTGTATTATAAGATACATAGGCTTTTTTTCCTATTTGTACTAGTTTTAACTTTTTTTTCTGCTATATTCTTGTTATACTGTCTGTCACCAATTAAAAATACATATTTGAGACGTTTTGAATTGTAAAAAAATATTTTTTTACAATTTATATTGTAGTGCTTTTTTATAAGAAAAGAAGCAAAATCCATGCAACCGCAGTCAAATGATACCCCGTCATCATCCACGCGGGCCATCACACCGATTATTTTACGTGGGCCCTCCCCATCCTTTACCACAGGCACATTTGACTGCGGTTGCCGAGACTCGAACTCACGACCTCAGGCTTTGAGTGCATGGCCAGTGCACTAGGTGTTGCCCTAACGATCATGGCTATTCAAGCCAGCAGGCTGAAGGTGTCCCAGTCCGCCTAATCTAAACCGGTTTCGAATTAGAGGAAGAACGGCATAAGTAGTAAAATAATTCAGGCATGAAAGGGTTAAGTATTAAAAATTCTTTTGAATTAGTAGAAAAGATTAGCAACATAGTATTGTCTGATAATGATAAATTCGTTTCTTTTGATGTAACTGCTTCCTAGTATACCTAGAAAAATGTGTTTGATTTTTTTAAAAAACTGGTTAAACTCTTTAGAATTAAACAAAGAATTAATAGATGATTTTGTAAAACTTAAAAGTCTTTGTTTAGATCAAAGTAGTCCACTTTCGCCATTTCTTGCTAATCTTTCCATGAGCTTTTTTGAAACTCAAATTATAAAATCATTCCCTCTAATTTTTACTTTCTCTACTGGTAAGTAGGGGAAGTATTGTATTCCACCCAAAAATTCGATGTCGAGATTTTACCGGAAATATATGTTTTGAGACCCCCTGAATCCAAAAAAAGCATTTTTAGAAAAGATCCATGTGTGTGTCTGTGTGTGTGTCAGTCGTCAGTCTGTCAGTGTGTCAGTCTGTCAGTCTGTGGACAGCATAGCTCAAAAACGAAAATTCAGTTAAAAACCAAAGTTGGTATTTAAGTTTAATGTCTTTCAAGGATGTGACACGAAGATTTTGAAGAAAATAGCCCCACCCTAAACTACCCTTTACATGGAAAATTTTTCGAAAATTTTGATTTTCTTGAAAATGGCTCTATTGATTTTGATTAAAATGTCATGTGTTTGAGATATTTTTATGACAAATGAAATGTATGTCTTGAATTTTCTGGCTATAGCCCCTGTAGTCGTATTTACTCTGGACGACTTTTGCATAACTGGTAAACCGTTAGAGATAGACCAAATTATACTATACAAAAAATGTAGATCTTGCTAAAATACACAATTTATGTCTCAATAAATTTTCTTGTAGGGTGAACCATTTCGGAGATATTCCTTGTTATGTGTGTGAGTTTCGGAAAACTTAGAACTTTCGTGAAGTTCATCGGATCATCGTTGTTCATTTTTTTATATGTTAAGTGTGCAAAGACAACAGAATCTCAAACATTTGACTATCGCACAAAGCCTACTGTATTCTAACATTCCCCTTGCACCTACAAGGAAATAAGCAATAAGATAATTTGTACAAACGTTTATATTAACTAGCACGAAGAAGATTAAGGAATAAGAGTTTGTAAGAATGGTTAGTACAAGAGTAGAGAAAGTCATATGAGTGCAACACATCAGATTTTTAAAATATGGTATAGATATGTGGATGACATTTTTGCTGTTGTCCCTAAAAACAGATAAATGATGCTTTAAAACTTTTAAATTTACAAGATAAAGCTATACAATTCACTTTGGGAACCGAAAATAATGGATGCCTTCCGTTCCTGGACTTAAAAATAAAAAGACTGAAGCTGAATAGACGTTCTTCCCTTCCTGATGTATCGCTGTATCGGCCGTTGATGCTTAAATGTCGTTGGTGACGTGGTGTTGCCCTTTGATGTGTTTCGCTCCGGCTAGTCAGCTTGAGATCTCTTACTTTTATCTCGGGTTTGCGTAAGTGTGATGGACAACCCAAGAACAACTTTATATATTATTTATTGCGTTTTTTAAATATTTTCGGGAGCTATGCCGACTGTATATGTAGAGGAATCTCACTCACGTCCGCACAGCACGACCTGCCGTACTGGTCTCTGGTTGAGTAGTGACCAGACGCTTTCTCTCTTACCCACGCTAAGAAAACCGTTCTTCAATTTGAATGTCATGACGTCATCCAAGAAAGCCTCGTATCCAAAATGCTATTTCCTTTTCCCGCAATTTAGAAATGTCCCTTTCTATTATAACATGTTCTTTTATGAATTTCGAATATATAATTACCTTTTTAGGATTAAACGATGTTTACTTTATATTTTATTAAATATATCGCGCGACTTTTAAGGTTTTCAGACCTGACTTTCGAACGTGTATTTAAACTATGTAGTATGACGTCATGACTCGTTAATTTCAAACCAATAATGTGTTTATCCTACAAATTTAACGACTATTATTTACTCATATCTTGCTCACCTTACAACACTTCCTGCTCTATTATCTATTTATGTTATTACTTAACACTTATCGCAAATCTCACATCCGGCAATTAAATTAAAACGTGTCTTTTTCAAAAGCCCATTCGATCGGAAATCTAAATTTCGGTATCAAGACATAACAATAAATTGAATTTTGGTATTTATAGAAAATCTACTCACACTGATAATTACATAAAAAATAAAAGTTTGAATCCTTTTGCACATAAATTTGGTTTTCAATAGTTTAATTTATAGGTTAATAAATATACCCCTTAATAAAGAAGAATTTGACACAGAATATTGTGACTTTGTGGGGGGGTGTAAAGTAAAGAAGACAGATGTAGTCGGGATAAAGATACACTTTTATTTCCGTAAACAGTAACTTTTTACACTCGTTGCAACAGCAAGAAAGTCTTTACCGATTCACCAACAGCACAGCTCCGAATTCGTAACACAAGAATTGTCCCTTCTCCGTCGGCACGACTCCTCAACGCTTCACATACGTCTCTTCTTTCCGTCGGCACGACTACTCAACGCTTCACATACGTCTGTCCCCTTCCGTCGGCACGACTACTCAACGCTTCACATACGTCTGTCCTTTCCGTCGGCACGACTACTCAACGCTTCACATACGTCTGTCCACTGCCTGTCACACTTTACCGCTATTTATATCTCCCAGGCACTCTTCTGGAAGCTTCAGGAACGTTCAGTTATTGCGGTGAAATACAAAGCAGAAGATTCCCGAAGTCTCTATCCTTTTCTCTCTTTCGGCAAGCGCCCCAACAATGCGGCCATTCTCTGTCGCTTTCCTTCGGCTCCTTTGCGGTAGTGCCGACAATAATGCGATGGGTGACACTGCTGTTGTCGGCAATTAGATGCGGCGGGCGCGGTGACAATATAAACACATTATTAACACTGCAGTAATTAAGGCTTTTAATACAGATTTTATACATAAAAAGATAGAAAAATTTAAGTATCAAAAAGCTGTTAAAGAAGTTTCTACCCCCCAAAAAATAAAAGATAATTGTATTTTTAAAAAGTTTACTTACCATCCATGGGCCAATAAAAAATTTACAAAGATTTTTAAAGAATATGGAATAAATTTGGTCCCTCAAAATAAATTTAATATACAAAATTTACTAAATTTTTCTAAAAAAGATAAAATACCAAATTGTAAAAAAATCTGGCATTTGTCAATTTAGCTGTTTGGATTGTGATAAGATTTATATTGGTAAAACTAAACATCATTTAGAAACCAGAATAAAAGAGCATTTTAGAAATATTAAATATAAACAAACTGAGAAATCAGCTGTGGCAGATCATTTTTGGTCATTTAATCATGAAATTAATCCAGAAGTTAAATTATTAAAACAATTAAGTGGACCTATAGATTTAATGGTTTGGGAAAAAATATTTATTTTAAAAAACAGGAACCGTGTTATGAACTTTGAAATACCTCCTATAGATTGTGTTTATAGATTTTTGTTTTCAGAGATTGGTAATTAAAATGAGCATCAGTGTCTAAGTTTTTGGTTTTCAGAGATTAGTGATTAAAATGAACATCTGTAGCTTTGGTAACAAATTTGTTTGTATAGCTTTGAGAATGATTTGGAGCCAACTCGAAACTTTAGTCAGCTTTGCACCAAGAACTTGCAACATTACTAAGATAAGTGAAGTTTTTAGTTTCTAATTTGTTCTTACTTTAGAATAGCTATCAATTGTTTCATTTTTGTACAACAGCAACTCTTAATAATTGCCAGTAAGCGCTGTTATAAGTATTTTTGTCCCCAAGCTGCTAAGTGCATTGCCATACTCATATCTTTCTTTTCTCTTCTATTTTTGCTATAATGTCTTGTGGATTTGTTTTAATGTATTATATAGCAAGGGTGTAGAATTCCAAGCTGTTTGCTGTAAAATAGATGTTAAAAGTTAAATAGCTATATCTAAAGTAAGAACAAATTAGAAACTAAAAGCTTCACGTATCTTAGTAATATTGTAAGATCTTATGCAGCTAACACGTTTCAAGTTGACTCCAACTCATTCTCAAAGCTATACAAACAAAAGTTACCATAGCTACTGATGCTCATTTTAATCACCAATCTCTGAAAAAAAAAAACCTATAAATACAATCTATTGGAGGTATTTCAAAATTCATAATACGGTTCCTGTTTTTTCAAATAAATATCTTTTCCCAAACCATTGAGACAGAATATTGACCAATAGAAAATCGTTCATGTAAATATTTTTGTAAGAGCGTGTAAATTTCTAATTCTTGTTTGGGTGTATCAGGGACTTATTTTTCAATATTCAAGATAGCCAATGTTTTCTTGTCACTTTGTGTTCAACCAATGAGAACTGTTGCGCGGATGAATACAAAAGAATGGCGGTGTTGCGTCAGGGAGACGCCAAAGGACTAGTTTCATTAGCGTCTGTGTGCTCAAAATGAAAGGATGTGTTTTTTTTTGGTAGCGCGTGAACATGTAACTTTCACCCAAACTTTTATACAGTGTAGATTCTACCTAACTGTGAAGATTGTTGATTAATTAATATGGTGCTAAAAGTGTAAATTAACGAATAAATATGTTGTGATAAAGGAACGTTGATTTATGCATTCCATTCTGTGACCTCGACCCTGTAGATAACCGCGTCTGCTATCACACTATTTCATCTTTCACTAAGAACATTATCTCCGGTATGCTATGTAAAGACCTATTATAAAAACCGCACCAAAATGGCTTACCCAACGTGGAGCGCGAATTTAGAATGGAATGCAAAATTACGAGTACGAAGTGTTAACATCAAATGACGCCATCCCATCGCGCAGGAAAAAGACGCCATTAGACCATCGTTTGATATCATCGATGCATGAATAATCAACGTGGGAAAAACACCGGAGATCATCTAGCGAAGCCAACTACCCGGGAGACGTAAATAACTGGACGGAGAACCAACGGAAAAGAAAGTAGGATCCAAAATTTTTGTTTTTACATACATTTTATTTCCATTTTTCATGTTACTGAGAAGCGGAAAAGTAGTGGGACTTTTAACCTTAAGTGAATTGGATAAAGAAATTAAAATGTCGCGAAAAGAGATAGAAACAGGAGTGGGGGAAGGGGCAGATAGGCCTAGTTATCAGGTAGAATTAGAAAGTGAGGAACAGGTGGAAATGAGCAAAGACCAAAGGTTAATGATGATCATGTTTGAAAGACTAGAACAGAATATGAAGGAAATAGGTCAGAAAATGGAACAAAACAAGGTAGAATTAGGTCAAAAAATGGAACAAAATAATTCAGAATTAAAACAGGACATAGAACAAAGTTTAGGTCAGAGTATAGGTCAGAAACTGGAACAGAATAAGGAAGAGATCGGTCAGAAAATGGAAGAAGTGAGAAAAGACTTAGAACAGAAAATGGAATTAGGTAGACAGAACTTAGAACAGCAAATGGAATTAGGTAGACAGAACTTAGAACAGCAAATGGAATTAGGTAGACAGAACCTAGAACAGAAAATAGAATTAGGAAGACAGGAGTGTAAAGAAAATATGAAAGTAATGGAAACTAATTTAAAATTAGTACATAAAAACTTAAATGAAACAAAGGAAGCCTTAGAAGCTAGGATAGAAATCATAGGAGATAGAATGGGAAAGATAGAATCAGAGATGAGAGAGAATAAGATTGTGTTAGAAGGAGAAATTGTTAGGTGTAGAGAGGAAATAACAGAATGTAATGCAAGTGTAGACTGTAAGATTACAAATGTAAAAGCAGAAATAACTGAGGAATTAAGGAAAGAGATTGAGGTAGTAAAGAAAGACATTATTAATGAAACTGTAGAACAAATTGTAATTCCTAAAGTTAAGACAATGAATGATGTGATGCATTTACAACAGGATGCTATAAATGATATGAAACAGAGTCACTTAGAAATAAAAAATGACTTAAGATCAATTTGTGAAGAAATGAAAAAAGGAAAAGAAAGTTTGGCTAATGTAAATGAGGTTGTAAATGCATTACAGAGGCAAGATGATTTAGATGTAAGTAATGTACAAGATGAGAGTTATTTGAACAATGTACAAAATGTTGACTCACCATACAGAGAAAGAGGTTCACAACCAAACAATGACACGACACACAACACATGTTACACCAACAGCATATTACATGAAATCACACCACCTATCTTTGACAAGGAGAAGGGAGACGATCCAAAACTCTTTGTTAAAGAGATGGAAGAATATTTTAAAGTGAAAAGGATACCAAATGAGCTTAGGATGATGATAGTTAAGAAAAGCTTAAAAAACAAGGCATTAGAATGGCTCAGGTTAACACTAGCTGGTCATGAGTCATATAGCTCATTCAGAAATTTATTCCTATCAAGGTATTGGGGCCCAGCTAAACAAAACCAAACTAGGGTAGAGCTAGCGACAGGTAGATACGATCCAACCAAAGGGTTGTCGTTAGTCGATTATTTTATGAAAGTAGCCAACAAAGGAAAGCTATTAGACCCCAACTTGTCGGAGGCAGAACTAATTGCCAGCATAACAAGACATTTCCCAGACACAGTGAGAACAGGGTTAATTGTTGCGAGGCCAGTAGATTTTGCAGATATGATATAACAGCCTTCGAAACACAAAATGGTCGGCCTAATGAGCATAGACATAGGAACGGTCACCCAAACTCACCCATCCTAAACCGGAACACGGCTACGAACAACCAGAGTGAGGGAGAACATAGAAATGCTAGGAGCACCCATGAAAGGGGGAGAGGGGCACACCATTTCCCACAACCACATAATCATGGCGAGAGGATGGAGAACACAAGACAGCGATACCACGACACAATACTGAATGGTGAATCGAGATACAGAACATATACATATGATCGTGGAAGACCAGGAGACCATACCCATCAAGTGAATCACATACGATCCAGTAGGGAACACTTGAACAACCACAGACCGTCATATGACAGAGGTTCACGCCAAAGGGGCAGAGACCAATGGTACACTGACAACATAAGACAGCAGGAAGTAGATGAAAATGTGCCAAATAGGGCAGATGCTGCACAGAATACAGAAACAACAACCACCACCAACACTCAGGGAAATTACAACAACTAAGTTCGTCCCAACCGAGTGAATGACAAACAACATAATCTCAGCAATTTACAATTGACATCGACGCCATGATGGCTACACAGGGAGAAAGATGGACCACTGGTTATAACAAAACAGCTGGGTGACCACACGTATGAGCTACAGAATACAAATGGCAAGTTGGTAGGAAGATACCATAAAAATAAATTGAAGCCATACAAAGAAAGGACCAAATAGTCTTTGCCAACAAATGTGTAAGGCAGGAGTAGTAGAGATAAAGGAAGATAACAATTTTTGATGGGTTACTTATAGAAAATTATGTTCAGATTAGGAATTACAACAAGGAAGAAAATCAACATAGTCATTGGCTATATCGACCACAAAGAGCATTGTCAACAAAAACAGATGAGGACACTGATTGTCATTAAAGAAATGAATCATAGCGACGGAAGATAATATGTTTTTGACATAAGGATGTCAGGAACAAAAATAAAAAGGAATCAATTATGATGACAAAGATATAATATTTCGACACAAAGATGTCGAGGATAAATTGAGAAGAAAAATTATACAATTACAGAATAATTATAAGTATAGAAGTTTTCTCTTATAGAAATAAGAGACAAAGAAGTGACAATTAGTGAAGTAAGGAAAACCATAATCAGAAAAACAATGCCCATGAATTAAGATGAATATAGCCAATGCTAAGCTCGAAGAAATGTTGAACCAAACAACAATGAATAATAATAACCCAATTAAGAACATTATCTCCGGTATGCTATGTAAAGACCTATTATAAAAACCGCACCACCATTAAATCTATAGGTCCACTTATTTGTTTTAATAATTTAACCTCTGGATTAATTTCATGGTTAAATGACCAAAAATGATCTGTCACAGCTGACTCATCAGTTTGTTTGTATTTAATATTTCTTTCCTCAGGGGTCTCCGTCTAGTGGATATGTGAATGGTGACTGCAAGGTACCCAAGCTGAGCAGAACATTCCTTCCACTTTACTGGTGTTTTGCTCCTCACTGTAGTTTTTCTATCTGACCTTACCTTGGTCATCTCTTGTTCTCTTCTGACCTCGATGCTATTAAGGTTCCCTAGGGCTAGGGAGTCTTTGTTCTTCCAACCTCTTTGTTTCTCTAATTACTTTATAAAATCTTAACTCCTAACATGCTGATCTTTCATGGCATGTAATATGTCCTCTGATTGGTAATCAGAGGATATGGTCAATGAATTTATTTTCATAATTCTCCCGAGCAGGTCGGTGAGACCCATAAACCAATGACAGATGTGGTCCTCCAGATATTCTGGGGGTTGTGAGAGAGCGATGTAACAGCCAAAACATAAAAATATGGTGCTTTCTAAAAAGCGGTTACTGCTAAGTCTCTTCAATATTTATTATATTAGAGAGCAAGAGGATTATTGACTTCATTGTCAGAAATCCAGCATTAGCTTACAACAGTATTTAATATTTCTAAAATGCTCTTTTATTCTGGTGTATAAATGACGTTTAGTTTTACCAATATAAACCCTGTCACAATCCAAGCAGCTAAATTGATAAATGCCAGATTTTTTATAATTTGGAATTTTATCCTTTTTAGAAAAATTTAGTAAATTTTTTATATTAAATTTATCCCATGTTCTTTAAAACTTACCATTAAAATTACCATTAAAACTAAAGATATTTTGATCTAAACAAAGATTTGTAAGTTTTACAAAATCATCTATTAATTCTTTGTTTAATTCTAAAGAATTTAACTATTTTTTAAAAAAATTCAAAATTTTTTCTAGATATACTAGGAAATAAAGCAGTTACATCAAAAGAAACGAGTTTATTATAATCGGACAAGACTATATTGCTAATCTTTTCTACTAATTCAAAAGAATTTTTAATACTTAAACTTCCAAACTGATCAAAAGTACTGGATTTTTTATTTAACCATTTTGCTAAATTATACGTCAATTGGTCTCATTTTATTTCCTGGTTTTTGTGAATTTTAGGAAGTGCATACAATCTAGATAAAACTGGATTATTAACTTTTAAAATACTTTTTTCTTTGCTAAGTATCATTTTCACTTTGTTAAGAATTGTATTAAAAGTTGAAATGCATGATTTTAATGGCTCATTATTCATTTTTAAGTAATATTCACTTTCAAGAAGTAGTTTTACTCTATTAATATAATCAGATTGATCTAAAATTATGATTTTATTGCCTTTGTCAGCTTTAGTATAAATTACGTCCTTTGCATTCAATGATTTAATAATCTGATTATTATGATTACAAAGATTTACAAAAATTTTTAAAGAATATGGAATAAATTTAAAATACAAAAGTTACTAAATTTTTCTAAAAAGGATAAAATTCCAAATTATAAAAAATCTGGCATTTATCAATTTAGCTGCTTGGATTGTGACAGGGTTTATATTGGTAAAACTAAACATCATTTATAAACCAGAATAAAAGAGCATTTTAGAAATATTAAATATTGTTGTTAGCAAATGCTGGATTTCTGACAATAATCCCCTTGCATCAACTATTGACTCCAAAAAACTTTGGGCCTATAACTCTTTCTCCACTAAGGCGCACCATACACCAATTTTTTCATCATGAAGGGGTACTTCATGAACAACATTAGGTTTCTCAGAGCTCCAATAATGATTATTTTGTGTACACACGTATCCAAGAAGGTGAAACCAAGCCTCATCCAGGAACACATATTAAATGTGGGTCAATTTTGCCATTGTATATGCTATTGAGAGTTCACTCACAAAATATGCACCCAATTACAAGATCACCTGGTTGAAGAGCATGTGCCACAGTTATTTTATGTGGTATTAACTTCAGCAACTTCGTAGCTCTTTGCACATAGCCATAAGAAATGCCTGCCTGTTGTGAATGATGCCTAAGCAATTTTTGGGGGGAATTCTCCAAATGATGACTGATGTCATCTAATGTTTCTTTAGTAAGAACTGTATGCCGTCTTTTAGATTTCTGAGTTTGAACACTTCCTGCTGCCTGAAATTTATTGTAAAGTTCATGGATTGTTGTATGCTCTGGAACTTTTAAACCTGGAAATCTTTCTTTAAATCACTCTTTCACTTGGCAAGCTGAGTTAACACATATGAATCATAAATAAATACATGCTGTGCAGTAAAAAGCAAATGCTGAGCCATAATACACTTTGTGACTAAGTACATGATAAAATAATAAAGCACACTGGTAATAACTCAGCCACACGATATCACCATCAGCTCTATACTGCACTTTCAGAGCAGAGAAAAATGTCACCCACATGACCTTGTGTACAGCGGCTGCATTATCGGGTTTCCAGGTGCACAGTGGAAAAGCACCGTGCAGCAGTTTGGATGTTTTTGGGTCTCTCAGTATAAGCTGGTCTGTTTTCTTGCAGTCTCAATACATGGCTTCCCCACCTCTATTTTAGTTGCTGTACTGTGGCTGCTATGTCTGCTAATCCACTCTTCTGGCTCTTTCTTTGTTCTTTA
This sequence comes from Tenodera sinensis, assembly GCA_030765045.1. Classification (NCBI taxonomy): domain Eukaryota; kingdom Metazoa; phylum Arthropoda; class Insecta; order Mantodea; family Mantidae; genus Tenodera; species Tenodera sinensis. Next base: position 150,870,320 of record CM060961.1, on the reverse strand, counting down.
TTCTGTCTCTCAATTTCATGCTCAGAATTTTTTTCTCCTTCTTCCTTTGGCGTACTCTTAGCGTTTGTTTTTCTTTACACCAAATTGTCCTTGATGTAATGTGACAGGGAATATGGAACTCTTTAAAAGTTAGAATTTCAGTTTTCTGTTAATTTATTTGTCTTGGAAGATGAAGTTAAGTGACCAGAAATTTCTCCTAGCTAGATGTATATTTAGTTTCTTGTATTACATTTAAATTTGAAGCATGTGTAAGGAAAATTAAATTAGTTAGATGAATAATTCAGTGTTCTATTAAGGGCTAAATATTCACAGCATTATTTCAACCCATGATGACTGTTGCCTGGCTATAGTGGACTATGAGAACAGCTTGGGGCTATTTGTGAAGCTTTTTCAAAAGTATCCAGGTCGCCAGGATATTGTGGTTCGACTTGGGTATGCTTTGGGAAACATTATGGCTCGAAGTGATGCAGCACGTGCAAAGGTAAGAACAGAAAATTGTCATCCTTGAAAAATTCAGCACCAGAAGTGCTGAAGTGATGAGACCAGAAGTGATGAGCTACTGCTGATTTATCTGTTTGTTTGAATTTTACATTTCTTATATGTTTGTTAAGCCTGGTTTGTAGGTTTCTTTTTGTTTGACTAATATATATCTGATTGCAGTTTTCACAATTTATTTGGTAGATTCTGATCTTTAGTCATTTGGTATATTCGCTAAAGGATACCATACAAAATTCAAATAAAGAAATAAGCAGGAGCTCATCACTTTTGGTTGGCCAAAGACGACATAAAGTCAGAAATAAAACTTTTAAAACACACAAAAACCAATGTAGAACTTAATGTATGCGAAAAAATATTTATAAATAAGATTGCACAGACAGTGAAGAATTGTTAAATTCTATTGGTTGATGATATCATGAAGTTTACAATTATAAGAGAAAGCAGAACATGAACAGTTCAAAAGAGGATTCTGGCCTTAACATCAGGCATATAGGAGACGATGGGGGCAGTTGCTGTTGAAACAATTGTCCAAAAGTAACATAACCTAGTAAGTGAAACTAAACTGTAATCAATCTATCTTCCTTTCATAGAAGTTTGAAAACAGTGTTGTTATATGTAAGATTTAAAGCTTTCACGGTGCACATTATTTATTACAGTTTCACGGGCGATCAGCTGTGTGAGGTTTAAAAATATTGAGCTTTCGGCCATTCTAAACTCCATGGCCATCGTGAGAATGAAAATGACAAACATAGCCCGAAACAGCAGGCCCAATCACAAATCGTCACCCGCTCATTGGCCAGGGCAACGAAACCCCCTCCCACCTAACATTGTATATATATGGGGAGCGGAAAACTAACGGTCATTTTCATTCTGACGAAGGCCATGGAGTTTAGAATGGCCGAAAGCTCAATATTTTTAAACCTCACACGGCTGATCGCCCGTGAAACTGTAATAAATAAGTGTTGTTATAATTAATTTATTTTAAAAGGTGAGCCTATTAATAACAGTAAACAACACTTACAACATAATTTTCCGGAACGCGTTTCGAAGGTTAACTTTCCTACATTATCAACTGGACAATAACTGGGTTTCCATGGTGTTTCATGGTGCGGATGGCAATGCTTCTTCTGATGGTGATGCTTCTTCTGATGCATTGCCATCTGCACCTTGAAACACCATGGAAACCCAGTTATTGTCTGGTTGATAATGGAGGAAAGTTAACCTTCGAAACACGTTCCGGAAAATTATGTTGTAAGTGTTGTTTAGTGTTATTAATTGACTCACCTTTTAAATTAAATGTAATCAATCTACCCACAAATTTTAACCAATTGTTCTATTAGGGTAAATTTATGTTTGATAATTGTTGTTTCACACTAGAGTGGTAGACAATAAATTGAGAAATGAGTCCAAGCATTGATATAGAAAGCTGGAAGATCCATAGTTCACAGCTGTGGCTTAGAAATTTTCAAGTCTTATTCAGCTTTCCAACTCACTCCCTAAAGACTGCTAGTGTAAAAGAATAACATTGAATATAAAGGTAAGAAGTTTCATTTAAGTAATGTATATTTGTTAAAAAACTAAATGTTATTGTATACATTGTAAATAAGTTTATATGTTATAGCAAGAACCTTAAATTCAAAGGCATGGCACAAATGAAGTTAAGGAATATTTCTGTGAGAATAAATAAACAAGAGTATTCTGAAAGACATTTTCATGTCAAACAGGTAACAACTTAATTTAAAAACTAACTGGAATTAACACTGTGAAGTGATGTAGTAATTTAAATTATGCACATTGAGTCATCTATGACACCCTGCCAGCAACAATTTGGGCTACCAATGAGCAACCCATTATCACCATTCCTAGCCAGTCTGTTCATGAGCCACTTTGAGACACAAATTACTGCAGCCATTCCATACATCTTCAAAACCTGGTTCAAATTTGTGGATGACATATTTGCAATTGTCAATAAAAAATACTGCATTGATTTCCTAAAACTATACAATTTATAGGAACCTATCATCAAGTTCACAATGGAAATACAGTCCAGTCTTTTCTGCTACCTTTTCTGAATCTTAAAATAATGAAAGATAATGACAAGTTAAAATTTAGAGTGTACAGGAAAGACGCACATGCAGACAATTTCATCAAAGCAAAAAGTAAACTTTTCTGTTTGCAGCCCCCATTTTTGAGTCCAATGGCTGTAAGAATTTTGTGAAAATGTCTGTAGTCATCAGTGCATTTTTATTTCTATAATATTTACATAAGAATAAGCTGCAATTCTTTAAACATTTTGGTTTCCCAAATTTGCCTATTAAAAGTGTAATTTGTCACTGCCACCTGTATTTGTCCAAAGAACACTGTCAGCCTCTGCTAGCTTTGTTTTCTATCTTAGCTAGTCTTTACTGTATATTCTTTAATGCTTTAATTTAAAAAACAACCCAGTTTCATCAACGTTATAAACATCCTCCTTTTATAGCTAATTGTTTTGATAAGGTTACATTCATCCAATGCCTCACAGTTTCTTCACTTACATTATCCTCTTCACTGTATATTATCACTAAGTCCATTTTGCACTCTAAATCTTCTAACCATCATTTGATGCTCTAAATTCCACCAAACCTAACCTTAAAGCAATTATTGATTCTTTTCCCTTAAGAGACTATCATCTACAGGTAAGCCAGAAGATCGTTCAACATTAAACCACTCCATTAATATTTCTTCAATCATGGGGAGCATTTAATCTTCTCTCAAAATTGCAGCACTATTTTTCATAATCCTATTAAGAGTTGAAGTGACCATACCAGCCCATGGGCGTTGGCAGACTTTTTTTCAGGGGAGGGCCGCGTGTTGGAAGTTTACAATCAAACAATGTTAATTCAATATTCTGACATCAAAATTTATAGTATTTGTTGCAGGTAACCATATTAATTTGTCCTAAATAAAAATTGTTCTTTATGTCAAAATTGAAACATTAGTATAATATCCAGTAACTGACTGCACATTAAATTCATTAATTTCCAAGTGGGGGCTGTGGATCCCTTACCCCCCTTTGCAATGCCCATGTACCAGCCATTTCCATTGGTTTTAGTTTTGGATGCTTTTCAACTTCCCAAACAACACAAACTTTTTTGAAAGAAGATAGTGCTTTTCTGATTGCTACTGCCATTTTATTTAGTAAAAAATACACCTTCATGCACACATGTAAAACAACCACTTTTTTGTATGCCAAATGAACACATGATGATCCCACTCATAGGTTTCAACAATACGGACAAAACAAGAAATAATAAACTAAGATGGCTAATGCTGCATCCATAAGAAGCCGCTTGAAACCAATGCTATAGTCAGTTAGATTGTGAGGAATGAATACAAGGTGAATGTTCCCTGGCTAGCTGGTGAAACCAGTCTTGAAAAATGTATCATTGAATGAATACATAAGTTTCAATAAATCCTAAAGAAGGTGATCATTTATCTGGATATTCTGTATATTATAACATTATATATAGGAAATTTGAAGAAAACCTACATGTTACATCAAATACAAATTGTATTAATCAAATTAAATGAAAGTTGGGACTTATAAATTCTGTCACTATATGTGGGTTAACATAATAAACAGGATTTTTATAACAAGAGTTTACTGTGTTGCCTCTGGACTACCCGAAAGGTGCAAAAAATCTTCAGTGAGTTTTAACATTACCCTGGCACCAGCAAATAAATTCAGTATCAGAATCCTAATAAAATATCCACAGATCAACTTCAGGAAAAGAAGCCTAGAATTTACAAAATTAACTTCTGATGGCAAGAATTTGACATAGGAAAGACAAAATGCAATTACAGAATCAGATTAAAAGAGCACTTTTGGAACGTTAAACAAAAGAGACAAATGTGCAGTAATAGTATATTTCTGAGATGATCACTACAACCTAGAGTAAAGAACCCAACTCTAAAACTAGTCCAATTGAATTAAATATCTTGAAAAAGATTTACATGAAGAAGCTTGAAACACGTTTAATGGATTTTGACATTCCCTACTCAGTCCCATTGAATCTTGTCAGCTGTCTCCTCTCCAGAGAAACATCCACATGACTACCAGGTTCTGATCAGTTGACAACTTCTTGATAATACCTTTAAGTGAAGGCAAAACACATTAAGAATAAATTCACAATATATAAAACACAGAGTATCTTAGTTCACTCAATTTGGAAGTCTTGGCAAGAGCTTTATCACATTCTGGGTCAGCTGATGATATTAAGGCATTGACCGTCCATCCATATGTTCGTATAAGTCATTGAGTGTAAGGCACGTGCGCAAACTAGCAATTATTTTGGAAATTTTATCTCTCTATGTCCTGAAACATATCCTGAACTGATGTTTTTTCATGTGGGGAAAAAAGTTAAATGTGATTATCAGTAAGCAAATTTCACAGATCTTAGTATGATAACAAAGGTACTGATAGTGTTATCAATGAATGACAATTGCATGTAGGATTTATATTTAAATCTCCACCTTTGCAAACAACCTAACTGCGCAATGCCATTGCCAGACTGCACTTTCACATTTCAATTTAATTTAATTTAATTTATTTCAATAAACTGGAACACAATTTCTGAAATATTTACAAATTAAAATCTATTTTAAGACAGTTTACAATTTACAATTACAGATTACTAGAATTTGTTTAATGTATATAATGCCTTATTTATTAAGTAGCTCTTAAGCCTATTCTTAAAAGTATGTGCTATATTAGATTGCTTTAATAAATATGGTAGTTGTATAGAAATAGCTCCATTACACTAGGGTCTTTGTACATCTAATAGTGCCAAGGAACTACATACATTTGAAAGGTGCTCCATGAACAAAGTCATGCATTAAGTGTAGAAAATTGTTTAAATCTTCTTGCTCACCTAAATCATATTCATACCTAGCAACACTTACCATCCAACTATAACATAATGATATCTTTGGATAAAAGTATCATTTCATTAAATCAGAATGGTTAAATAGTATAATGTTCTTTCCCACAAATACATAAGCGTTTTTCATTTCAGTTTTATGCTGAAGAAGCTGCTATAAGTTCGTTATTGAACCTGCTCACTATTTACCTAGAAAAAGATGAGAAGACACCTGTGCAAAGTGTGAATGAAACTAGCCAATCAGATGTAGGCTCTGATGGGTCTGTAGAGGATGTCATTATTAAGGTATTTTTCATTATATTGCTGTACAGTAGTAGCAGTGGTGGCGGTGGCAGTGGTAGTGATTTATTTGTACTATCTTCCAAAAAAACTATTTTAATTAACCAATTTAATTTGATTTCTGTAAAATGTTGGTTTCTTTCTTGGACAATTGATCTTGGCCAATCAATTGCTTTTTATTTCCATGGATCCTACAATGAACTGGAATCCATTGTAGCTAAATAGTTTTATTTAGGGCCCTGAGAATTCTAACATCTAATATTTATAACCAATATGTTCCTACTCTTAGGTATTCCCATAAGTCTAATTTAACTATTACACATTTACCTCTGGTTTACACTTCTTTAATTATACAACAGTTATGCAAAATGTTTTGTGAATACCTACAAGGATACCAGTTGCAATTTGTTGAGACATAGGAAGTATAAGCATTATGTAATTTCTTATCTGGAAGTATATGTTGTTGTTGTTCCTGATAAAGCTAAGTTTTATATTGTATACAGGTGTTTAAGTACGTAACGTATTTACACCCCTTTGTGCTGTTGTTTCAGATAATACGGATAGTGGCTAACATGAGCATAAATCCTGATGTGGGTAATGCACTTTCAGGTTCACAGACAAATCTCACTCTCAGTACTGAAAAGGTGAGATAATAATCACTGCAGTTCATATTTGTTATATGTATTTTATCCCATATTTTATAGATGTACACTGAAGTTAAATTTGCAATGTTCGCCCGTTAATGTAGAAGGATTGTTGAAATATTGCTTTTTAAAACTGTGAAGTGAGTGAGTTAAGAGCAGACATGGCTGCCATGTCCTTTGGACAGCAAGGGAAGCACATGACTAATTTAATTCTCATACAATCTATGCAAGCACGCCTGAGGTTTAGGTGACCCTTCGCGCAGGTTTAGCTGAAGGTGGGTATTTACTTTTGTGAAAGATAGTACCTTTAAATGCACAGTATATTAACATGCAGTAAAATAAAACAGTCCTTTGGAATTAATTGTTCTTCTACACAATAGCCATGTGTAGGACAAGGCTGGAAAGGGTAAAATGAGACTGAAAAATTCAATGCAATAGCCAGGATTTGAACCATGGATATTCAAGTCTGCTTCTGGCCACTCTAACCACTGGGCTACCATGGCCAACATGCCAACACAACATTAAATTCTCCAACCCACTCACCTTTTCCTGCTAAACCACACAAGGAGATCTCAAACTCATATGAGATAACATACCTACTTTAATGGCTACTTACCATATTGCAACTACTAAGTCCTGGGTTTCTAGTTTTCTTTCTTTATATTGGAAAGAATTAGCTGTAAAAGTAACCGCTTTTTAGAGAACACCATAGTTTTACATTTTGGTGGTCACATTGCTCTCTCACAACCCCCAGAATGTCTGGAGGACCACACCTGTCGTTGGTTTATGAGTCTCACCGACCTGACCAGGAGACTCATCAAAATAAATTCACCAACCATATCCTCTGATTACCAATCAGAGGATGCATCACATACCATGACAGGTCAGCATGCTAGGGGAAAAAACAAAAAGTCTCATGGACCAGATCATATACATCCAGAGCTCATAAAAAGCCTTGGAAAAACAGCTAAACAACAACTACTAAAATTATTATTTATTTATGCCAACAAACTTACTGTTGGTGTTTTTAAACACACAAGCCGTGTGTGGGCAAAGTTTAAGAGGTAGAACTGGAACTTAAAAATTCAATGCCACGAACTGGCTTGAGAATTTAATGCCATTCTGGCAGTTTGTCACAATAGCTCAGTGGTTAGAGCGTCCGCCCGGCAAGCGGAAGGTCTGTGGTTCAAATCCCGGTTGTGGCATTGAATTTTTAAGTTCCAGTTCTACCTCTTAAACTACTAAAACTCTACAATCTATCCTGGAATGGTGAAAAGCAATAATTGTCCCACTCTTGATGAACGATAAAGCAGCATCAGAAATAAAAAATTATAGACCAATAGCTCTTACTAGCATAATAGCAAAAGTGATGGAAAGAATGGTGTCAAACAGGTTAAATTGGTTTCTAGAATCACAAAATTTAATTTCCCCATGTCAAGCCGGATGCAGAGAGCTCCACTCTACAAATGAACTAATCTTACTTCTCAATCAAGAAATCAAAGACTCCTTCAATAGAAAAGAAGATAATGTATCAGGTTTTATTGATTTCCAAAGTGCATATGAATCTATATGCAGAACAAAACTGCTAAAGAAAGTAAAAAAAATAGGGAAACAAGATTCAATGATTTCATGGCTATGCCATTTCCTAACTCAACACTTTATTGCTACCAGATATGGAAGGAATATATCTAAATATAAACAAGTACACTATGGTAATTATTATTTATTTATTTATGGTTTACCAGGAGAAATACGAACTGGTTTGAGAATTTAATGCCATTCTGGCAGTTTGTCACAATAGCTCAGTGGTTAGAGCAGCCGCCCGGTAAGCGGAAGGTCTGTGGTTCAAATCCCAGTTGTGGCATTGAATTTTTAAGTTCCAGTTCTACCTCTCAAGTACACTGTGGCTTACCACAAGGTGCAGTACTCAGCACAACAGTTTTTAATATATTTATTAACAATCTGTCACAAGAAATACAAGAATCAGGCGTTAAGGGTGCACCATTTCCTGTTGACTTAGTACTGTGAACTCCAAAACCAAAAAACAAAAGTACAGAACTAGAAAAGACCATGCAACAGTCCTTAACCAACCTACAAAAGTGGACCAAAGAAAATTTAATGACTGTTAATACAACAAAATCAAACTACTAAAAACCCACTAAACCACTAAATATAAAACTAAATTTTGAGGGTCAACAATTACCAGAAACAAAGGAAGCAAAGTGCTTGGGAGTTATATTTGATACCAAGCTGATATGGACCAAACAAATAGAAAATGTAATACAAGGAGCAGAAAGGCGGCTTTCACTGTTAATACGTCTAACAGGAATAGAATAGAATAGAATAGAATAGAATAGAATAGAATCTTTATTCTCACATAACGTTTACAATGTTAGCCTAGGCTGGTAAACTTGTGATCAGTCAATTATAAAAAACTAATTTTAAAATCAGAGAGGAAACTAATTCTAATGTATAGTATACAAGGTATTGTCAATTACGGTAATGCAAGGTACCCATATACTATCATCCATGAATTCTTGTATGGAGTAATATGCCTTATCTAATAACAATTCTTTTACACTTTTATGAAACAATTTTAAGGTCTTTATGTCCTTGAATGGTTGAGGCAATTTATTATATATTTTTATACCCATACAATAGGGTGTTTTTTCATATAGTGTTAGCCTATGCATGGGGTATTTTATGCTGGACTCTTTCCGAGTGCTGTAATGATGACGATTTTGTTTTCTCATAAATTTGTCATAATTTATATATAAGTAACTCTAAAATATATATTGAGGGCATTGATAAAATTTTTAATTTTTTAAATAATGGTTTGCATGAATCTTTAAGGCTAGCATGTATCCTTATGCAAATTATATTTTTTTTTTAATTTTAAAAACTGTTCCTCATGAAGTGGGGATGTTCCAGAGCAACTCTTTAACACTACATACATGCATATGTAAAGCCATTATTTGCTTACTGCAGTAAAGTTCTTATAACAGCAAATACACAAAAATTCAAATCTTTCAAACACCAAAGTCTGAGACTAATTATCAAAACCACACCAATCCATACCAGCTATGGAAATACTAACCCACCAATTGAATATGAAATAGAAAAACCAGCTCTTATTCACCATGAAAAGTTGATCAGGCTCCCATTACATGGAACAAGAGAAATTTTACACATACACTAAAGACACCAAGAAGAATGTAAACCTTCCGGATTCAAAGGAAAACTTCATATATAAAGTCAATCCGACACAAACATTAGACATCATATATTATTTACACCTGACAGAAGAAGTTAAGAAAAGTGATACTCCAACTAGTGTTCTAAAATTATTGATATTAGAAACAATCCATATTAGATTTCCTGAACATATTACATGAATGGCTCCTTATTTATACTAATGGATCATTGATATCAAACCGAGATGGAGTGGGAGCTGGAGTCACGGGTCACCTCTTTTCCTATTACAAATCTTTAAGTTATGGTGTCAGTTTGGATGGCTCAGTTGGTTAGACACTGGCCTACTGATCCCAAGGTTGCAGGTTCAAATCCGGCCCAGACTGATGGTTTTTAAGTGTGTTTAAAAATGACAGCTCCATGTCAGTAGATTTACTGGCATGTAAAAGAACTCCTGTGGGACGAAATTCCAGCACACCAGTGACGCTGATGTGATCCAGGCATTTGACAGCATCGTTAAACAACAAAATATTATTGTTATTATTTAAGTTATGGAACTACAAACTTTGATGGAGAAATTGAAGCAATTCGAATGGCCCTACAAAATCTTTTGTATAGAATTTCACATTTTTATCAAGCAGTTATTCCCTCAGATTCCAGGATGGCAATTATAGCAATTACTTCCAAGTTGTCACCAAAAAACCAAACAATTATAGAATGTTGGAAAATCCTTACCCATCTAATCGCACTTCAAAAGCACCTAGTCTTCCAATGGATACCAGCTCACTGTGGACTGAGTGGTAATGACAAAGCTGATTTTCTTGCAAAAAAAGGGTACCAAGAGTGTACAAAAATCTATAGTTAATCTACCATTTTATGCAGTGGAAGTGGGTGATCAGCCAAGCACCAGATATGATAGTGAGGAAGAGGATGATGTGAAATGCAGGTGAAATGGATAATTTGAAAGGTAATAATGCAGCTATTGGTGAAATGAGTGGCAGGGGAAACTGGAGAACCTGGAGAAAACCCACCCTAATAGCACTTCATCCACCAAGAGTACCACATGCAGGTCCCTGGGATCAAACCTGGGCCACCCAGGTGGTAGGTGAACATAAGGCCAATCAATGTGATTGATTGTTCTTCCACACAATAGCCATGCATAGGACAAGGTTGGAAAGGGTAGAATGAGACTGAAAAATTCAATGCCACTGCTGGAATTTGAACCACAGATCTTCCAATGAGTTGCAGAATTTAATGTTGTGTTGGCATGTTGGCTATGGTAGCTCAGTGTTAGAGCAACTGGACAGAGACTCATTCTACCCTTTCCAAAACTATCCTTTTCAGCAATTCTTAAACATTTTTTCCTATTGCTTTGATTTCTAAACTTCAGTTTGATACCAAAATGCTGCAGAAATATCTGGGTATGCCAATCTTGATTGTTTCACAAAATTATTTATATGCAGTGGTCGTAATAATGTTTTAAATTAAGAGAATTAAATACTTGCCACTTATTAATTTATCCTTTTGGCATGAATTTCTATACTTTGTCAGATAACCAACATGGTTTTTCAAGTACAGCACCTTTATTCATCTTCTAGAAGGTGCTTCTTATAGTGACAGCATTAAACTCTCTTTTGGCCCACTTTCAATAAATGTCAGCTTGAGATAGATGAAAGGACAAATAAAGGAATTTACAGCATATTTTTCATTCTAAAGTTATAATTCACTTTATATCTTCAGCTATACTGGGTGTCCCAAAAAAATGCTGACAACGCTTAGTATGTTGTGTGGAATGGCAAATTGATTGATTTTCAAACAGTAATACCGAAATTTAGATTCAAATCGAATGGGCTTGATAAAGACACGTTTTAATTTAATTGCCGGATGTGAGATTTGCGATAAGTGTTGAGTAATAACATAGGTAGATAATAGAGTAGGAAGTGTTGTAAGGTGAGCAAAATATGAGTAAATAATAGTCGTTAAATTTATAGGATAAACGCATTATTGGTTTGAAATTAACGAGTCATGACGTCATACCACATAATTTGAAATTGCCATCAGAATTTAAGGTTAGCCAACGTTTGAAAAACTAAGCTAGTTTGAAATTCACGGTCAAAATTCAGGTCTGCCAACCTTAAAAGTCGCGCGATATGTTTAATAAAATATAAAGAAAACATTGTTTAATCATAGCAAGGTAACTATATATTCGGAATTCAAAAAAGGACATGTTTTAATAGAAAGGGACATTTCTAAATTGTGAAAAGGAATGAAATAGTATTTTGGATGCGAGGCTTTCTTTTGATGACGTCATGAAATTTGAAATCGGGAGGAACGTTTTTTTTTTAGCGTGGGGAGACGCCAGTAAGCGTTACCAGATCGGTGGAGAACTTAGCTGTGGACACATGTGAGTTGCGGTTGCTCTGCGAGGATATATATTGGAAGTCGGCATAACTCCCGAAATGTGTTAAAGAGTTGAGAATAAATAGTCTCCAAAGTAATTCTGGGTGATCTATATAAAATATATCTGTGCATACCCTGGATTAAAGTTTCATGTTCGAGCATAGCCGGAGCAGAACTACAAGAATCGACAACGGTCGATACGTTACCACAAAGCCTCACTTTTCGCTACAAATTGGATCCCATACTTGGGGCAACCAATAAATACTTATCGCTTCAACAGGAAGCCCTGTCCAGAAATGTGCGGTTTGGACGCTGGAGAGTGTCGAAATTTGAGAACGAGCGGTTGTGATAATTTATTAACATTCGTTTTGATACCTTAATACGGAAGATATGCAACCCTTTAGCCATTTGTGTACTGGAATGAATGACCTGAGCATGATAACATTCCTGTGCATGTGCTAAGTTGCTCCATAGAGTCCTTGGTAAGCTTCCTACTGTGCTACTTGTGCAGTTCCCAGTACAATAGCATTTTTAACAGCAGTGCGCCATGTACCAGTACACAGCTGCTGAAATGGCCTACTTGAACTCCAAGACACTTTGATGTAAATCTGCCAAATCACTGCAATGTAGCACATTCAAATTGATGGATTGGTAGGGGAGGACCAGTTCTATGGCCAGTATAGTCGCCAGATCTGACACCTCTTGACTATTTTCTGTGGAGTTGTGTGAAGAGTATGGTGTATGCCACTCCTGTAACATCAGCAGAGGACCTTGTGGTTCAAGTCCATGGAGAGATTGATGCACATGTTGGATCATGTGCATAAGGCTCACCACCACCGATATAGGCTCTGTAATGACGTAGGAGGTACACAGTTCAAAGCCCATTTCTACGTAGACGGTCGATGTTGGGTATATTGATAAAATGTGAATGTACAAACATCTCACATTTCAATGCGCTACAGCGTCCAAACCATACATTTCTGGATAGGGGTTCCCAGCTCAAACTGAGTTTGCCGTCCCGCACAACATACTAAGCATTGTCAGTGTTTTTTGGAACAGCCTGTATGTCCAGAATAGACAGCATTTTCATTCCTGCAGGAGTTTTAGGATAAATTGGTTTGGACTAGTAGTAAACTGTTAGTATTCAAATGGATTCACATCATTTTCATGTTAGGTTCAAATCAGACCAGGCTGGGCCTGGAACTTCTTGGTCCATGTAGAATTCAACTGTGTGGTGCACTGAAGTCAATGTCTTTATGACTGGTTGCTGCCTCTTGCACTTATCAGTCAAATATTAGAAATCAATTAGGAATATATGTTTACTTCCTTAGCTTGTATTACTTAATATTTCTAGTCATTTATATTATCAGCTATGTATAGTTTACTTCTAATATTATCATTATTTGCTTTCCAGAATGGAGGCCGCTTTCTGGATATTCTGCTGACAATATTGAGACGGAAATCTGTAGTAGAAAGTGAGGAGCTTGTTCACAGTATTTTGAGCACTCTCAATAATTTGTCATACTATCCTAACAGCACTGATGGTGCTTTTGCAGAGAGGCAGTTGGAAATAGCTGAAGGTGATATTAATTTACATCTCTTGATTTCATTTTTCACTTTCTCTACTAGATTTGGACACTGGGGTAGCTCAGTGCTTTCATTTGCCATTTTCACTGCTGAGAGTCCATGCTTCAAGTCGGCCCTAATCAAGTTCTCATCTCTGACTAGCTCATAGGAAGTATCCCCAAGGCCCACTGTGTTCAGAGTCTACAGCAAAAGCTGTAGGTTCACTTGTTCCATCACCATTTACCATTATCACCCCATCCTCGGAGGTAGCAGACTCTGTCATCCTGGTACCTCCAATTAATAAATGAGGTCCATATATTGCCTGGTCGAATAAAGTTTCTCTGGAGATCATGAAGCATATCACCAAACAAGCATTTTTTTGCTACTATATACCTGTAGTAAGAAAGGGTATTCTGTTCCAACCAAAAAATTCAATTTTTGAAGCACCCTGAATGAAAAAAGAATTATTTTTAGAAAAATGTCTCTACCAGTGAGCAGTATAACTCAAAAATAAAAAATGTATTAATACTAAAGTTTGAATTTAAATATAAGCATCTTTCAAGCATGCATCACTGATATTTTTAGGAAAATGGCTCATCCCAACTGTTTGTGCAAGAAAACATTTTGTTATTTTTAATTTTATAAAAATGTTACAAAAATCTTGGTTAAAATGTCATGTGGTTAAGACATTTGCATAAAAAATAAAATTTACATCTTGATATAAAATTGATGAAAAGGAACTGTTTAAAACAGTGGAGCACATTGATAAATTGAAAAATATGTCAATATTTCTAAACACATTGTGCTCCAACCTACTTTTAATTATGTTAATCATAGGACCAGTTGTAAGGTGTTGTCTATGATTGGTATGTCAAAATTCATCAGCCGACTAGCCAATAAGAAAAACAGCATACCAGACAATAAGAAAAGGAGGAGGCAGTTACCTGATGTTCAACCAGTCGATCAACAGATGAATGATAGAAATAATTCTCTCCAAAACTAGTCCTGTGACTAACATAACTACAAGTAAGTTGGAGCAGAATGTGTTTAGAAATATCAACATCTTTTTCAGCTTACGTACATCTTGAATTTTGAATTTTTTTTTAATACCCTGTAGAGCCCTTTTCATTTTGATTGACTTTTGCATAATTACTAAACCATAAGAAATAAACAAAAACTTACTACACAAAGGAATCTTGTTAAAGCACATAATTTGTGTCAAACAAGCTTTTTTGTGGCGTAAACCTTTTTGAGATATTCTTTGATGTGTTTATTTGTCTGTAAAAATGACAAAAGAATAAGGCTAAGCATTCAGCCAAGGCTCCTTAGCTTCCCATATTCATAGACAACATTCTCTTTTTATTATGAAATTCCATTTATTTTTAACTTTACTCATGCACTCCCCTATAATCGCTCCACTCTTAGGTTCGAACTTGATGTAAAAACAAGCCGTCAACAACTAGCCTGCGGCACACCACAAAATAGAGTACCTTAAATATTGGTGATTATCTGTGAGTTTTCAAGATGTATGATAACCCTGGTAAAGACTACTTGAATGTACCACGATAGCAGTGCTATTCCT
>CM060961.1:150697740-150850240 GCA_030765045.1 Tenodera sinensis | reverse complement strand
CGGAAGAGAACAAGAGATGACCAAGGTAAGGTACGGTCAGATAGAAACGTTACAGTGAGGAGCAAAACACCATTAAGTGGAAGTAATGTTCTGCTCAGCTTGGGTACCTTGTGGTCGCTATTCACATATCTCCTAGACGGAGACCCCTGAGTCATTATTGACAAAAATTGTATTGGACATATCTGTTACACTCATCATGTAGAATCCCTGGTTAACGTGTGGCCGAAGCAGTACTTTCCATTCTGTATATATCATCTCACGTGAGTTCAAGTACTGGGGCCAGATGACTTTCCATCCCTGATGGGCCACATTTACAACATATCTTGTGAGAGCTTCTAAAAGATGCCCTTTTAAGAACACAACAGTTATTGTGGTTCTCAGAATCTCCCATTACAGAGTTATAATCAGTTTGACTTAATGGACCATGGGTTTCCTTTTCCAAACTGATGATCAAGCACTTCTTTATTTCCAGTGAAATTCATACTAAATTATTTAACAAATATTAATAAACACTAGCAACTAAAACTTCATTTAGCTTTTGCAATTATGTAGGAGTATTATATTTTGCTGTATTCATGCAGTGTTGTTCATTGAAGATATGTCATCCTTTAAAAATCATGAGTATTGTGATGTAGTGGCAACAAACATCTTAAAATATCCAATATAGAGCTAAATATGTGTATGCTGATTTAATATCAAGATAAAACTAGAGCAATAAAATATTACATAAGGCTGAATGTGTTTCAGTTTTGACACTACTTTTGGAACACACGGAACACCATGACTGTTTGGTGGAAGTTACTCGAGTCTTTGGGAACTTGACACGAAGCAAGGATGTGCGAGATTTTATTCTGGAATCTGGAGCTTGGGAACGCTTACTCAGATTCCTAGAATGGGATGATATGGAGTTGCTAGCTACCACTGTTGGTGTTCTCGTAAATATGATGGCTGACTGGGACAAGCGTGTGGCTTTGAAACAAGACCATGGTGTGGAAAGGTGAGATTATTGGAAATTTATATTTTTAATTTCTTAATAAAATGTAGTGGTAATTCTTTCCAATTACTGATTGTGTTCTCAGATATAACAACATAAAATTTATACGTTGAGACAGAATATGTGGTCAGACCCCAAAAAGAAAGTATTTATGTAAATATATATATAGTGAAATTTAACTTCTTTTTATGTTGGTAGGGATTTGTTAAGTACAGAGTGTATTATACCATTGTTTCATTGTTTAAGAATATTATTTGTTTAATAACGTCATGAATGTTTAGTAATATGTTCAAATTTAATATGTATAATTACAAGAATTATTTTAGATTTAATATTAATATATTTAATATTCTAAAATAAGAACAAATTAGAAACTAAAAACTTGCTTGCAACGATTTTGTTTATATGACTTTGAGAATGAGCTGGATATAGCTTGAAACCCCTGGGTCAGTAAAATAGAAAAAGGATATCAACATACTAAGATAAGTGAAGTTTTTAGTTTCTAATTTGTTCTTATTTTAGAATCTTGTTGCTTCACTGTTAATAGCTTCAATTTTTACTTAATATTTAATATTATTCGTTATTTTAGATTTAATATTAAAGGTGTAGGGAGGATAGATAGGAACTATTTAACATGTAAGATGACATCATAGGGGATGTCGTGAAAAGTATACATATACGCGTATGAATACAGATGCGTTGTTAAGGAATATGCTAGATTCAATGTCTTGTCGTCTCATTATCTGAAGGGAGAAGACATGTATTTGATATGTGCAGGTTTAGACGCTAAAAGTGTAATTTAAAATGACAAGCAGTACGAAGAAACCGTTGAGGAAGTGTGTCACCGCGTATAGAATGTTAACTAAAACGACACGCGTGTAATATCCAGTGAAAAAGGTGCGAATAAAATATTGTGAAAAAGCTTTATTCAGTGTCCACGTAATTTCACCCTGTACCATGACCCAAGGGAATGAAATAGTCAAAAGCTCAGCACCATCACCTTCGTTTTATTTAAAAACCGCACCAACGTGATGAGGCGGAAGGTCGTTGTGTCCTCGTTGTTGGATCGCCATTTGAAGCTGAAGTCGTTCGGTTCTCGTTGTCGCCCGTTGATTTGGTTCGTTCCGGGCTAGCTCAGGATGAGATCTCTTTATCTCGGGTACGCGCAGGTGTTTTATAGAATAGACTACCCAAGAAAACCTTTAATATATTGTTTATTGCATCTTAGATACTTTCGGGAGCTATGCCGATTGTATCTGTAGAGGAATCGCACTCACGTCCGCACAGCACAACGGGCCGTACTGGTCTGGGGCGAGTGGTGACGCTTTCTGGCGTACCCACGCTAAGAAACCGTCTCTCCAATTTTGAATGTCATGACGTCATCCAAGAAAGCCTCGTATCCAAAATGCTATTTCCTTTTCCCGCAATTTAGAAATGTCCCTTTCTATTATAACATGTTCTTTTATGAATTTCGAATATATAATTACCTTTTTAGGATTAAACGATGTTTACTTTATATTTTATTAAATATATCACGCGACTTTTAAGGTTAGCAGACCTGACTTTCGAACGTGTATTTAAACTATGTAGTATGACGTCATGACTCGTTAATTTCAAACCAATAATGCGTTTATCCTACAAATTTAACGACTATTATTTACTCATATCTTGCTCACCTTACAACACTTCCTGCTCTATCATCTATTTATGTTATTACTTAACACTTATCGCAAATCTCACATCCGGCAATTAAATTAAAACGTGTCTTTATCAAGCCCATTCGATTGGACATCTAAATTTCGGTATCAGTGAACTGTATATTTCTCATCTTAGGTCCCCTCATTATGGGAATGCATCTGTTCACCTAATTTTGTTCATCTTTCTAATAGTTTTTTCAATCTGTCTATGAATATTGTAACAAATTACAATATGTCACTTTATTTCACTTCTCAAACTGAATCACACATGTTTCTCTGTTCTATCATTAACACAAATTTACAATTTATTTATGCCAACAAACTTACTGTTCTGACAGGTTGTCACAGTAGCTTAATGGTTAGAGCACCTGCCTGGTAAGTGCAAGGTCTGTGGTTCAAATCCCGGCTGTGGCATTGAATTTTTCAGTTCCAATTCTACCTCTCAAACATTACCCACACACGGCTTGTGTGTTTAAAAACACCAACAGTAGTATTGTTGGCATAAATAATAATTACCATCTAAGGTTATTTAATCCCAGGACATAAAGTACCTATGATAGTAAGTCACCATTGGGGTAATTGTCTCTGATGTGAGAGACTTGCCTTTGTGGTTTTCCGGGAGAAATGCAAATTGGTTGGAGAATTCAATGTCATTCTGGCAGGTTGCCACAGTAACTTAATGGTTAGAGCACATGCCTGGTAAGTGGAGGGTCTGTGGTTCAAATCCCAGCTGTCGCATTGAATTTTTCAGTTCCAATTCTACCTCTCACAAATTTACAATTTGTTGTGACTTTGCAAACTCACAGCTGTCCTGTTCTATCATAACCTTCACACAATTACTGATCGCTGCACCCAACAATCAACTATGACAATTAACTGTATAAAACTCTGATATTACACATACTCAACTCTCTCAACACTAACTAGCGTAACACACTTAAAAACTGGCTTCCCTGCTTGTACAACCCAGTTATATAGCCAAGAAGAAGATGCCACCAATTTCTCTAGAAGTAAATGTTTTTCTCAAAACTTCTCCTAACAAGCCAGCAGTCAAAAGCTTCTCAAACTGTCTAGAATTGATCTTTGTTCTGACCCAACTTTTGCTGCCCTTGTCTACTGGCTGGACAATGGTGTGGGATAGCTTGACCTTGAGCATCCTTGAGATGTGCAGCCGTCATTACAATATGTATTAAATTCAAGAACCTATACATACATGGAATTAAAATGTTATTCATTTAAATTTAAAACAATTTGGTCATTACGCTTAAAACCTATTGAACTTGTTAAAAGGTTGATGGTGGTTTACCATAAATCCTTTAAAATGTACATGTTTAGTGATAATTTTTGAAGCTGAATGATCGTTGTTGTGTCCTAGTTATTGGATCGCCATTTGAAGCTGAAGTCGTTGGTGACGTGATGTTGCCCTTTGATGTATTTCGCTCCGGCTAGTTCTGCAAGAGATCTCTTTATCTCGGGTTTGCGTAAGTGTAATGGACAACCCAAGAACAACTTTGCATATCATTTATTTTATTTTAAATATTTTCAGGAGCTATGCCGAAAATATTTGTATCTGTAGAGGAATCGCACTCACATCCGCGCAGCACGACCTGCCGTACTGGTCTCTGGTTGAGTAGTGACGCTTTCTCTCTTACCCACGCTAAGAAGACCGTTCGTTCATTTGAATGTCATGACGTCATCCAAGAAAGCCTCGTATCCAAAATGCTATTTCCTTTTCCCGCAATTTAGAAATGTCCCTTTCTATTATAACATGTTCTTTTATGAATTTCGAATATATAATTACCTTTTTAGGATTAAACGATGTTTACTTTATATTTTATTAAATATATCGCGCGACTTTTAAGGTTTTCAGACCTGACTTTCGAACGTGTATTTAAACTATGTAGTATGACGTCATGACTCGTTAATTTCAAACCAATAATGCGTTTATACTACAAATTTAACGACTATTATTTACTCATATCTTGTTCACCTTACAACACTTCCTGCTCTATTATCTATTTATGTTATTACTCAACACTTATCGCAAATCTCACATCCGGCAATTAAATTAAAACGTGTCTTTTTCAAAAGCCCATTCGATCGGAAATCTAAATTTCGGTATCAAATGCCCCCATTTATATTATTTTATTATTTCATAATAAAATAATGTAAATGTCTTGCCCGAAAGAAAAATTAAAAATTACTCCTGTATTTTGAATAATCGGCAACACTCCCATTATATACAATTTTCAATTACACTGTTTTTGAAATTGGTTATTAACACATTTTCTCATTAATCTTTTTAACATGACAAACAATTATACACTTGACTTAACATTAATCCTTAAATACTAATTACAATATGTTATGGTTTCTTCTGTGAAGCTTTTATATAAAGGTTAAATTTCAAGAGTCTTTCTTTATACTTCCTTCTTTTAGTTCATGTTTGCTCACTTCGCTCTCACTATCACTTGCAGTGTGATTTTTTTTTTTTTTTTTTTTTTTTCACTTTTGTTATTATAACACATATCTTTACTAGATCCTTTAAGCACTAAAATGTATATATATTTATATAAATCCATTACACTCTTCAGACAAGTTCTTTCTTTGTCTTTCTGTGATAACTATCTATACATCTAAATATTTTAACAAATGTTTACAAAGTAAATATTCTGTTTTCTCTCTATGCGGAGATGAACAATTTAACAATCTTTCTGAAGCTGTTATTGTGAGCTCTATACAATATATTTTTAAGCTCTTTGTAGTAGATAGCAATTCACATTCTGCATTTTTCATGAATATGTAAGTACCTGACCAATATATGATTTTCAAGTAAGCTAACATTTACATTTTATCTCAAAGCTGATTGGGTGCCAATAGACAAATGACACTTCCAATTTTTCTTTTACATTAAATCAAGGTTCCAAGGCACCACACGGTTTCTTGTATGGTCGAAGGAGTTGTTTATGCCATCTTCCCAGACATTTTTCAATTTTAACATCTTTTAATTCATAGGTATGATAACCAAATTTTTGATATAATTACTGCAGGACCTTTATATAACAATTCCATCCTTTTGTTCCTACCTCGCAAGGCACTTGACAACTTATGGTCTTTAACTAGTACCCAATCGCCTATCTTAGGTTCCCATTTATGTTTTCTACTCTTTTTCTTTAATTTTCGCTTCTCTGCCTTTTTCTTGATTCGTTCAAAAGCAATTTTCGCTCTTTCTTCTTCACTTAACTGAATGTCATTAATTTTCAGTGTTTTTGGTTCCCCGATCAATATTGGTTCTGGTTCAATTCCTAACATTAATTTTATTGGTGCAAACCCAGTAGTTACATTAATGGTGTGATTGATAATCTTTTCTATCAATGGACAATATTTCACCCAATCCTTGTGATTATGATGTGTAAGTACACGTAAATAAATTCCTATATCTCGGAGGACACGTTCTGTTGGATTCCCTGATGGAAAGTATGATAATTTAGTTTTCTCGAGTCTAATGTCACCTTAATCTTTCATTGGCCTTATTTACAATACATAGGGGATTCACAAATTCTGAATTAGAAATCTCAATAACCTCATCTTCTAGCATTGACTTTATAACTGCATCTACCTCTTCTCTTATTGTACTAGGGATAGCTCTCGCTTTATGTGTAAAAGGTTTGAAGGGTATCATCTCAAACGAATGAGTATAAATATTACATTTACCAGGTTTCTCAGAGAATACTTCTTTATTTCGGATTAATATTTCAAACAATTTATCCCTCTGTTGTTCATTTAGTTGATCAGCCTGAGTTACTTTTTTCCTCAACAATTCTTCTAAGTCTTCACTACTCTCCCTATCATAGTACCTAGTTGCATCAGAAACCCTCAAATTGTCTATGAAATCATTTTTATCCCATTCTACATTTTCTTTATTATCGACACTGTACTCTTTGACATTTACTTCAGTTAATTCCATAGCTCCTACTTTAACATATTCTACAAAGAATGTATCCCCTTGGATTTCTTCTTCCTCTTTTTCTCTTACAATAGTTTCTGAACTACTATCTTCCACAAAAGGCACTATAATGGTCTCATCTTCAACTTTCATTTCTAGAATCATGTTTTTTAAAATTCACCACAGCTTCCCAGGCATAAAGACAATCACAACCTATTATAATATCTGTCACAAGTCTTCCTACAATCAGAAATAAAATTCCTAGTATTCTCCTATTTATTTCAATATTTATCATTGCTTGAAATTTTACTCTCTCTTTTCGTTTTCCCACAGCTAGCGAGCAATATATCCCATTAACTGGTAAAGACATTACTTTAAAACCACTACTTTGTAAATTATCATAAAAATTTTGTGAGCATACTGTGCTATTTGATCCCGTATCTATAATTGCATTGTATTGTTTTCCATTTACTCCAATTTTGATTTTAGGTGGATCTCCTACTTTTTCGTTTTCGTCGATTCTATTTTTACATTCTCTTTTCTTTTGTATCATCATTTGCCTTCCAGGACTATTTATTTCCGAGTACTTATCACAATCATTACTAGGATACCCAGTTCTCACTGAAGGCGCGTTTGACCGGGTCTGGCGTTTCCCTGATTTTTATGTATTGCTCCTGTACTATTTCCCGAATTGTTACTTCTGTTTTCCTGCATTAAATCGGGGTTACTTCCTACCATGTTTTTGACCGTGTTAATGGCCTCAACCATTTCTGCATTTTCGGGGGAATTTTGTCCATTAGAATACCTTTCTTCCTGTCTTGGTGACCTCGGTCTAAACTCATTATCTCCGTTTGTCCAATACCCATCATTTGAATTTCTACTATGTCCAAAATAACGGCCCCGTCTACCTCGATCAAATCTATTTGTATTCATATAATTCACCCTTATATTTCTTCCCCTTTGATTACCATTTCTATTTTGGTGACGCCCTTCCTGGTTATATCTACCTTGATTTTCCCACCGGAATGATTCCATCCTTGGTATTGGTCCTTTATATCTTTCCCTAATCTCACTTCTATTCTGATAATACTGTGCCCCTTGCCCGAAAGAATTGACAGTTTCTTTTTCTTCATATTTATTTCCAAATGCGTGTTTTGGCTTATTGACTTCTAAGGCTGATAATAATTCGATCATAGCTGCAATGCTATCGGGTCGGGCTATGATTAGGTAATGTTGAAGTGTTTCCGGAAAATGTGGAGTAACTATATTTATTAGATCTTTTTCATCTAAGGGAGGGTCCAACATCTTCGATTTTCTCGCTATTCTCATAAAATAGTTGACCATCGATTCCTCCGATCTAGGATTAAATTTTCCATTGCTTAATTCAACTCTAATATTAGCCTGCCTACTAGCTCCCCAATATCTGGTTAAAAAGATGTTCCTAAAGGTCCTGTAATCATTATTGTTACCCATAGAAAGGCCAAGCCAATTGGCAGCATTACCCTTTAGACATTTTCTTACTATCACCATCTTGTACTCCTCTGGTATACGTTTCACCGTGAAGTACTCTTGTAACCCTTCTAAAAAGGCTTTAGGATCATCTGAATCTTCATTTTCAAAAACTGGAGGTGTCATTTCATTTAAGACATGGTTAGGCCAATGTAAATTTGAATTGTCACCTATCCCTGAGCTATTTCCGAGATCAGAATGGGAATTACTGTTACCTCTATTTTGCATCGAAATGTCAGCTGATACACCTGGTATTGCCTCGTTTCTTGCAACTTCATCACTAAGATTGTTGTGATTACCTGCATTTTCATTTAATTTCAAATTTTCTAAGGCCTCTTTTACCTGAGTAATTTCTGTTACTACCCCTTTTATTTTGTCTGTAACATCCTCCAAATTTCTAGCCTGCCTTTCACTTTCTACATTAGATCTTTCCATTCTAACTTTACACCCCTGTAGCTCTTCTCTAATTTCTTCCCTGTCTTTATCTAACCTTTGTACTACCTCTTCCCTTTGTTTGTCTAATTTATATGTTACTCTTTCCCTTTCTTTCTCTAATTTTTCACTAACTTGTTGACCTAATTTCTTTTCAGAATTCTTTACTTCTTGCCTTATTGTCTCTAATTCTCCCTTAACCTGTTCTCTATTTTCTTTTACTTCACTACTAACTTTATTAATTTCCTCCCTAACTTCTTCCCTAAAGGTTTCGAAAGCTCTCTTCTGATTTTCCAATTGCATTCCCAATTCCTGTTGTCCCTTCTCTACTTTCTGTCCTAACTCTTTACTATTTTCATCTATCTTTTGACTTAACTCTGTTCTTAATTCTTTACTATTTTCATCTATCTTTTTACTTAACTCTGTATTAATCTTTTCCACTGTTCTTAATTCTTTACTATTTTCATCTATCTTTCGACTTAACTCTGTACTCATCTTTTTCATTATCGTTTGAAACATATTCTCTATTTCTGACATAAATGCTGGCCTTTCTGAATTACTACTAAACATTTCTGAACTACCTCTAGGTGTTTCTCTAACGTTCTGATCTTCTAATTCTTGGCATATTCTGCTACCAATTACATTCTGATTAAATTCTTCCATCCTACTTACACTTTTCTCAATTTCCGGACTGTCAAAACCTATAAAATCGCTATCACTGTCTTCCATTTCTAAGCTATTTACATGTGTTTTTCTACTCACCAAAATTTTCAATATTTTCACTATTTCACTTTAACTGCACTTAAACTTGTTCACTACACGTTTCACAGATGTTGACACGCTGGGCACCTTCTTGTCTGCTGGCTCGATGCTGATCTGGTCGTCTTGGGGGTTTGGTCCATTCTTTCGACGCCACACGTTGGGATGCCAATTTGCAGCTGAATGATCGTTGTTGTGTCCTAGTTATTGGATCGCCATTTGAAGCTGAAGTCGTTGGTGACGTGATGTTGCCCTTTGATGTATTTCGCTCCGGCTAGTTCTGCAAGAGATCTCTTTATCTCGGGTTTGCGTAAGTGTAATGGACAACCCAAGAACAACTTTGCATATCATTTATTTTATTTTAAATATTTTCAGGAGCTATGCCGAAAATATTTGTATCTGTAGAGGAATCGCACTCACATCCGCGCAGCACGACCTGCCGTACTGGTCTCTGGTTGAGTAGTGACGCTTTCTCTCTTACCCACGCTAAGAAGACCGTTCGTTCATTTGAATGTCATGACGTCATCCAAGAAAGCCTCGTATCCAAAATGCTATTTCCTTTTCCCGCAATTTAGAAATGTCCCTTTCTATTATAACATGTTCTTTTATGAATTTCGAATATATAATTACCTTTTTAGGATTAAACGATGTTTACTTTATATTTTATTAAATATATCGCGCGACTTTTAAGGTTTTCAGACCTGACTTTCGAACGTGTATTTAAACTATGTAGTATGACGTCATGACTCGTTAATTTCAAACCAATAATGCGTTTATACTACAAATTTAACGACTATTATTTACTCATATCTTGTTCACCTTACAACACTTCCTGCTCTATTATCTATTTATGTTATTACTCAACACTTATCGCAAATCTCACATCCGGCAATTAAATTAAAACGTGTCTTTTTCAAAAGCCCATTCGATCGGAAATCTAAATTTCGGTATCATTTTCCACATTCATTAACACTTTTAAGAGCATGAAGGGGACAGTCGTCTAACCCATCTTTTTTTAAAAATGTAGACAAACCAAGTTAAAGTTAAACATACCTGGTCTTTTTTTTAGGATAAGGAAAAGCTTGTTTTAATCTCAGCTTATTAAACAACAATTCACTAATCAGTGCTGAAGTAATTTTGATATGAAACAGATTTTGTGATGTGCTGGGAATCTTTTTCTGGGTTGGACCACTGTTGGCCTGAAACTTTCTCTTCTGTTTTACCATGCAATAAAATCTTACAGTAAATATGTACCTTTTTACTTTCTCTACTATGTATAGTAATTAGAGGAAGTAAGTATTGTATTCCACCCAAAAAATCAATGTCAAGATTTCACAAGAAAAATATGTTTTGAGGCCTCCTGAATCCAAAAAAAAAAAAAAAAAAAACATTTTTTGAAAAAGGTATGTGTATGTATGTCTGTCCATGTGTCTGGGTCTGTGTGTCTGTCACTCTGTGGACAGCATAACTCAGAAATGAAAAATCGGTTAAAAACCAAAGTTGGTATTTAAGTTTAATGTCTTTCGAGAATACAACATGAAGATTTTGAAGAAAATTCCTCCACCATAAACTGCTCTTTACATGGAAAATGTGTAAAAAATTTTGATGTTCTTGAAAATGGCTCTAACAATTTTTATTAAAATGCCACATGTTTGAGATTTTTTTTATGACAAATGAAATGTATATCTTGAATTTTCTGGCTATGTCCCATGTAGTCCTATTCACTCTGGATGACTTTTGCATAACTAGTAAACCATAAGAGTTAGAGCAAATCTTACTATACGAAAAAATGTAGATATTTCTAAAACACAATTTATGTCTAAATAGATTTCTTTTTTTGTAGAGTGAACCATTTTGAAGATATTCCTTGTTATTTTGTGTGACTTGTGGAAAACATACTTCCATAAAATGGAATATTGTTATTCATTTTTTATGTTAACCATGCATAGAGAATGGAGTTTGAAAGCTTTAGAAGATTTGACTATCCCTCAAAGCCTACTGTATTCCCATATTCTCCTTGTGCCTACAAGGAAATAAGCTATAAGATAATTTCTCCAAATGTTTATCTCAACTGTATAATAAACTGGTGGGACATATTTCAAAAGATCATTAACCCTCTGTCAGGCATAATAGCTATTGTTAGATGTTTGGGTGCAATATATCTGAGAGATATTTTTTCCTTATTTATCTGAGAGATATCACATACATATCTGCATCTATGCTGTGTGAAATTCCTCCTAAATGTGAATTATTTGTCTTTTATTGTTTTATTTATATTATTTTTGTATGCCACATTTTACTTTTCAAAGTATTACAGTACATCATACTACATTTCAAAAACATAAGTTATATCAATTGCAGAAAATAAACTAATACTGTAAATGTACAAAATGTGAAAGGGTAACAATTTTATGTTCAAGTATAACAATAAACAATAAACATCATCAGTTCTTATGAAATTGTGAACATTATTACAATGAATCAGTTATTTTAACTAAATTGTATGTGCGTGTAATATACTTGAGAGTTTTCACTGCAAATTCTCAGCACGCTTCTTGCAAATGTCCGGCATGCTCTTGTTGTTGTTGTTAGCTAATGCTGGATTTCTGATTAATCCTCTTGCTCTCCAATATTTTTCACAGATGGATGGGGCACTAGAAGTAGCCGGGCATATTTGAAGGTGGTCTCGATCCATTTCCTCTTGCAGATCACATAGAGGACAGAGTGGTGAAGAATATATCCCAATTCTGTTTAAATGTTTTGCCAGACAATCATGTCCTGTAATCAACCTGAAGGTTGCAACTGCTGTTTTTCGAGGATACTCAGGAATTACTGTTTGAATGTTTGGTAGTTCCCATCTTTTATTCTTTGATTTTTCATAGTAAAATTTTGCAGTAATTTTTTTGAATTCAGAGTTGACTAATCTTTTAGCTGCATAAAATGGTAGATTAACAATAGATTTTTGTACACCGCTGGTACCCTTTTTTGCAAGAAAATCAGCTTTCTCATTACCACTCAGTCCACAGTGAGCTGGTATCCATTGGAAGACTAGGTGTTTTTGAAGTGCTGTTAGATGGGTAAGGATTTTCCAACATTCTAAAGTTTTTTGGTTTTTTGGTGACAATTTGGAGGTAATTGCTATAATTGCTACCCTGGAATCTGAGAGAATAACTACTTGATGAAAATGTGAAATTCTGTACAAAAGATTTTGTAGGGTCATTCGAATTGCTTCAATTTCTCCATCAAAGTTAGTAGTTCCATAACTTAAAGATTTGTAATAGGAAAAGAGGTGACATGTGACTCCAGCACCTGCTCCATCTTGGTTTGATATCAATGATCCATCAGTATAAATATGGAGCCATTCATGTTCTGGAAATCTAGTGTGGATTGTCTCTAATGCCAATAATTTTAGAACACTAGTTTTAGTATCGCTTTTTTTAACTTCTTCTGTCAGGTGTAAATAATATGTGATGTCTAATGTATGTGTCGGATTGACTTTAGATATGAAGTTTTCCTTTGAATTAGGAAGGTGTACATTCTTCCTGATGTCTTGAATTTTGGAAAGAAAGCTCTCCTGAGTCTTTAGTGTATGTGTAAAGTTTCTCTTGTGCCATGTATTGAATGGGAATCTGATCAACTTTTCGTGTTGAATAAGAGCCGCTTTTTCTATTTCATATTCAATGGGGGTATTGGTTGGTTAGTATTTCCATAGCTGCTATTGTTGTGGTTTTGATAGCACCTGTAATTAATCTCAGACTTTGGTTTTGAAAGATTTGAATTCTTTTTGTGTTTGCTGTTACAAGAACTTCACTGCAGTAAGTAAATAATGGCTTTATATATACATTTTATGTTGTGTTAAGAGTTGCTCTGGAACATCCCCACTTCATTCCTGTTAGACGTTTTAATAGTGAAAGGCGCCTCTCTGCTCTTTGTATTACATTTTCTATTTGTTTGGTCCATGTAAGTTTGGTATCAAATGTACCTCCTAAATACTTTGCTTCCTTTGTTTCTGGTAATTGTTGACCCTCAAAATTTAGTTTTATTTTTAGTGGTTTTTTTCTTAGTGAAAAGATTTGGTAGTTTGATTTTATTGTATTAACAGTCATTAAATTTTCTTTGGTCCACCTCTGTAATTTGGTTAAGGATTGTTGCATGGTTTTTTCTAGTTCTGTACTTTTGCTTTTTGGTTTTGAAGTCCACATTACTAAGTCATCAGCAAATAGTGCACACTTCACAGCTGATTCTTGTATTTGTTGTGGCAGATCGTTAATAAATATATTAAAAAGTGCTGTGCTGAGCACTGCGCCTTGTGGTAAGCCACGGTGTACTTGTTTGTATTTAGATATTGAGACAGAACATTAGAAGACCCCAAAAGAAAATCGTTTATGTGAATATTTGTTAAAAGTGTAATTTGTTTTTTGATGTTGGTATGAATTGATCAAATGACGAAAACGTGTTGCAAATGTTCATTGTTATAAACAGCTAAGTTAGTGTAAAGACGTCATAAATATTTCCATATTTGATTTTAATATATATGTATAAATATTAGAATATATGTGTTCGATAATAAAAGTAAGGGAGGATGGTTAGGGATCGCTTCCCTAACAAGAAAGAACTATTTGATGGACGCATACGAGGATGTATACGAAAAATGCGGTGTCACGTGAGGTGATGCCATAATCTGCCCATTCGCGTGTGTGTGATCAAAACATAAGGATGTATTGGTGTGGCGTGCGAACATAGAACTTCCACCAGACATTCATCAGGCATTAGTTCCACTAAATGAAAAAGTGGAAACGTTTTAAATCATTTAGAATGGTGCTAAGAGGAATTATTTAATGTAAAATATCGATAAAGTGTTAATAAAATAATACATTGTGGTGAAGAAACATTGTGTGATTTTTCATTCCATCCGTTACCAAGCCCTGAGATCACAAAGATCTCAATAGCTCAAAGACACAACGTTAATAATAATCACAAAAGCCGCACCAAATGGCTTGCCCAACGTGGAACACAAATTTTGGATGGAATGGAAATTAAGGGAAATGAACTGATGTGAAATACCAAGTGACGCCATATCTTTGCGCCAAAAAGAAAGAAGATGCCATTAGACCATCGTTTGAAACCTAAATACATCATAACACCGATGAACGGATAATCAACGCGGGAAAACACCAGAGATCATCTAGCGAAGCCAACTGCCCAGGAGACGCACATAACTGAACAAATCAACGGAAAAAAAAGTAGGGCCAAAAATTTTTATTTTTACATCCAGTTTATTTTTATTTGTATGTTACTGCGAAGCGGCAAAATAGTGGGACTTTTAAACCAAAGTGAACTGAATAAAGAAACTAAAATGTCGCGAAAAGAGCTAGAAACAGGAGTAGGGGAAGGGACAGATAGGCCTAGTTATCAAATAGAACCAGAAAGTGAGGAACAGGTAGCAATAGGAAAAGACCAAAGGTTATTAATGATCATGTTTGAAAGACTAGAACAAAAACTAGAACAAAATAAAAAAGAAATAGGTCAGAAAATGGAACAAAATAAGGTAGAATTAAAACAGGACATAGAACAAAGTTTAGGTCAGAAAATGGAACAAAATAAGGTAGAATTAAAACAGGACATAGAACAAAGTTTAGGTCAGAAAATGGAACAAAACAAGGTAGAATTAAAACAGGACATAGAACAAAGTTTAGGTCAGAGTATAGGCCAGAAACTAGAACAGAATAAGGAAGAGATAGGTCAGAAAATGGAGGAAGTGAGAAAGGACTTAGAACAGAAAATGGAATTAGGAAGACAGAACTTAGAACAGAAAATAGAATTAGGAAGACAGGAGTGTAAAGAAAATATGAAAGTAATGGAAACTAATTTAAAATTAGTACATAAAAACTTAAATGAGACAAAGGAAGCCTTAGAAGCTAGGATAGAAATCATAGGAGATAGGATGGGAAAAATAGAATCAGAAATGAGAGAAAATAAGATTGTATTAGGAGGAGAAATTGGTAGATGTAGAGATGGAATAACAGAATGTAATGCAAGTGTAAACTGTAAGATTACAAATGTAAAAGCAGAAATAACTGAGGAATTAAGGAAAGAGATTGAGGTAGTAAAGAAAGACATTATTAATGAAACTGTAGAACAAATTGTAATTCCTAAAATTAAGACTATGACTGATGTAGTACATTCGCAACAGGATGCTATAAATGATATGAAACAAAGTCACTTAGAAATAAAGAATGATTTAAAATCAATTTGTGAAGAAATGAAAAAAGGAAAAGAAAATTTGGCTAATGTAAATGATGTTGTGAATGCACTACAAAGGCAAGATGATTTAGATGTAAGTAATGTACAAGATGAGAGTTATTTGAATAATGTACAAAATGTTGACTCACCATACAGAGAAAGAGGTTCACAATCAAACAATGACACAACACACAACACATGCTATACCAACAGCATACTACATGAAATCACACCACCTACATTTGATGAGGAGAAGGGAGACGATCCAAAACTCTTTGTTAAAGAGATGGAAGAGTATTTTAAAGTGAAAAGGATACCAAATGAGCTTAGGATGATGATAGTTAAGAAAAGCTTAAAAAACAAGGCATTGGAATGGCTTAGGCTAACACTAGCTGGTCATGAATCGTATAGCTCATTCAGAAAGCTATTCCTATCAAGGTATTGGGGCCCAGCTAAGCAAAACCAAACTAGGGTAGAGCTAGCGACAGGTAGATATGATCCAACCAAAGGGTTATCGCTAGTCGATTATTTTATGAAAGTAGCCAACAAAGGAAAGCTATTAGACCCTAACCTGTCGGAAGCAGAGCTAATTACCAGCATAACAAGACATTTCCCAGACACAGTGAGAACAGGGTTAATTGTTGCGAGGCCAGTAGATTTTGCAGACATGATAGAATTACTGACAGCCTTCAAAACACAAAATGGTCGGCCTAATGAGCATAGACATAGGAACGGTCACCCAAACTCACCCCTCTTAAACCGGAGCATGGCTACGAACAACCAGAATGAGGGAGAAGATAGAAATACTAGGAGCACCCATGACAGGGGGAGAGGGGCACACCATTTCCCACAACCACACAATCATGGCGAGAGGATGGAGAACACAAGACAGTGGTACCACGACACAATACCGAGGGGTGAATCGAGATACAGAATCCATAGATATGATCGGGGGAGACCAGGAGACCGTACCCATCAAGTGAATCACATACGATTCTGTAGGGAATACTTAAACAGCCAAAGGTCGTCATACAATAGGGGTTCACGCCAAAGGGGCAGAAACCAATGGAACACCGACAATGTAAGACAACAGGAACAGAATGAAAATGTGCCAGATAGGACCGATGCTGCGCAGAATACAGAAACAACAATCACCTCTAACGCCCAGGAAAACAAAGTACAAGTCAACTTTGTGTCCCGGAAGTTGACCTGTGTGGCAGCAGTAGGGGCAATATTGACCAACATAATATAGGTACCTTGAGGAGACAGGCAAGTGAAAGAAAGGAAATAACCAACCCACCAATAATTAGGCTGAAGGTATGGGGTATCGAATTGCCAGCAATGATTGATACAGGAGCCAGCACATCAGTATGTGACGAACAGCTATTCCAGGAATTAATAACGAAGAGAAATGCTGAATTCTTGCCTGTGTGTGGAGTGTATTGCAGCACAGCAATTGGCAAGAAAAAGGAACATGTTAAATACCAGGTAAGGCTGGTAATAGAAATCGGAAGCTGGAAGTTCGATTTTATTGCCCTGGTAATACCTAGACTAACAGCTACCCTAATCATTGGCAGTTATTTGCTTAATCTTTGGAGGTCGGTGATCGATTATGACCTACATGAATTCATTATCAAGGAAGGAACCTCAGAATGCACCGCGAAGTTCCTGGAGGAAGAAACATGCCAGGAGGAACCAGACCAGACAGGGATCCATCCAGATGAGCAGTTCTTTGTGGAGAACATCAATGTCCACAAGAATAGGTTGGTAGACCTAAGGATAAGTAAGGAGAAAACAGGTTGGACGAGCGAGGAGGAAACTAATGTTTGCAGCCATTGGATCTGCACAGAAGATGAGTATGTTACCTCGAACAACTACCAACCTCAACCACTACCAACAGATGAAGAAGAACCTACGTGACAGCTAATCGACGAGAAGGTCTGGGGAGCACATGGCATCTCTGAAGAGGAAAGGAACCAACTTAGAAAAATATTAATTAAAAACAGGAAAGTTTTTAATAAAAAGCCAGGTACATGTAATAAGTATGTACATACTTTTAAAGTCAAAGATATCATCCCCTATTCACATAAATCCAGGCCTATCCCCAACTCCATCAGGGAGGAAGCTGACAGAGTGATCCAGAAAATGTTGGCAGACGGAATAATAGAATCGTCGGACTCATGTTATGTGAATCCAGTGGTATGGGTCCATAAGAAAGAGGGAAAATTGAGGATGACCATCGACGCAAGGAAAATAAATATGCATACCTTGCCAGATCATTACAGGCCTGAGGGGGTAGACCAACTGATATCAAAATTGAAGGGAGGTCAACATTTTACTAGTCTTGACCTGACAGCATCATTCTGGCAAATTCCTCTTCATCCAGACGTCAGGAAATATACCTGCTTCCTGCACAAAGGAAAGGTGTACCATTTTTTAAAATGTGCCTTTGGATTATCGACCAGTAGCAGTGCACTACTGAGGGCTCTAGACAAAGTTTTTGGGGATACTATCGAGGCTTTTGTAACGCAATATGTTGACGATTTTAATATACAGCAAGGATCCCGAGTCACACTTACATCACATAGATTAGGTATTGTCCAAGTTTCAGGAAAGCAACATGACCCTGAACTTGGAAAAGTGTGAATTTTTTGTCAAAGAGGCAGAATTTCTAGGCCACATCATTACGCCTGATGGTATACAACCTAATCCGGAGAGAGTCAAGGCCATAGAGTGTATACCACCCCCACATAACTTGAAACAGTTGAGAAGGTTTCTGGGCATTTTACAGTACCAATCAAAATTTGTGATCAACTACGCTAAGGAATTAGTGCCCCTTAGAGAACTGTTGAGAAAGGATACTAAGTGGGAATGGAATGACGAACACCAGGTAGCCTTTGAGAAAATTAAAGAACTTTTTAAGCACAGTATTCTCCTGGAGCGACCGGATCCAAATTCACCTTTTCTAATATACACCGATGCTAGTGCACACGCATATGGAGCAATATTGGCACAAGAAGATGCAGATGGCAACAAACATGTGATTGCCACAGCTTCTAGATTTCTAAACAAGATAGAAGCCAATGCCTGCATAATGGAATTAGAAATAGGTGCAATCCATTTTGCATTACAAAAGTTCAGGCAATATATCTACCATTATAAAATAATTATATATACTGATCACGTAAGCCTGTCCTTCATCCAAAAATGCAAGCTAACCAACTCCAAAATCTCGAGGTACATACACGAAATAACATCGCATGACATAGAGGTCAGACATATCCCGGGCAAGGAGAACATCTTTATTGACTTATTGTCAAGATTAAGATCGGAGAGTCACATACCCGAGACGATATACAATCCACACCATGAAATTAAAATCATGCAGATAAATAATAAGGAAAGCAACGAAATCTTACAAGACTTCAAAAACATGGCGAAGCTACAGCAAGAAGACCCTGAATTGAAAAGGCTATTCGACAAGGCTCCAGACATAGTACCAAAATTGGAAGCCAAGATAGGGAAATTTAGGAACATCCTATTTAAATTACATGGTCGCGACGTAAGGAAGTGGAAAATGATGGTACCAAATTCCTTACAGGACAGGGTTATTTTGGCATTCCATTACTCGATGCTTCACTCTGGTACTGGGAGAACAATGCTTGCAATTGAGGAAGTACTGTACATCAAACATCTTGGCAAGAAAGTCAGGAAGTTAATTTCCTCATGTGACCTATGTCAGAAGGCCAAGCCAATTAATGTAAGATACGATGTCGTTCCACAATCCATTGTGAGAAACGAGAAAAATGCATTGGTGTGCATCGACGAACATGGCGAGCTACCAAGGGGGAAAGATGGAAACAGATACATCTTTGTCATGTTTGATGTTTTCACAAAATTCACTAAGATATACCCCATTAGGAACATTAAAACTAGGACTTGCCTAAATAAAATCATCAAGGACTACATCCCAAAATATTTGAATATAAAATCTATACTATCAGATAATGCAACAATGCATAAAAGTAAATTATTCCAGGACACCTTAAGAACATTAGGAATAAAATTATACTATTCCTCAACTTATTATCCTCAAGGAAACCCGACAGAAAAAACGATGAGGGATATAAGTATATATTTCCGCCTACTTTGCCACAAAGACCACACTTCCTGGATGGAAAAATGCGGGTACATAGAGGAGGTGATTAACCATTCGGTGAACCCCACGACCAAGTTCGCCCCAATCGAATTGATGACCAACACAAAACCCAAGAGATTGACAATTGACATTCACACTACGATGGCTGCTCAAAGGGAATTGACAGAGAAGGAAAAATGTCAATTGGCATTCAGGTTACAGCAAAAGGCAGAAAAGGGGAGGAACAAGGTAAAAAGATTTATCAGGAAATGGTCCCCACAAATTGGAGAAAAGGTGCTCTTAAGAAGCCACAAAGCATCCAAGGCATCTGAGAAAAGATCTGGAAAGATGGAACTACTGTACACTGGACCACTGGTCATAACAAAACAGCTGGGAGACCATACGTATGAGCTACAGAATACAAATGGCAAGTTGGTAGGAAGATACCATAAAAATAAGTTAAAACCATACAAAGAAAGGACCAAATAGTCTTTGCCAACAATCATGTAAGGCAGGAATAATAGAGATGATGGAAAATAATAATTTTTAATGGGTTACTTATAGAAGATTATGTTCAGATTGGAAAATACAACAAGAAAGAAAATCAACATAGTCATTGGCTATATTGATCACAAAGAGCATTGTCAACAAAGACAGATGAGGACACTGATTCTCATTAAAGAAGTGAATAGCGACGGAAAATAATGTGTTTTTGACATAAGGATGTCAGGGACAAAAATAAAAAGGTATCAATTGTGATGACAAAGATAAAATATTTTTGACACAAAGGTGTTGAGGGTGAATTGAGAAGAAAAATAATACAATTGCAGAATAATTATAAGTATAGAAGTTTTCTCTTATAGAGATAAGAGATAAAGAGGTGACAATTAGTGAAATAAGAAAAACCATAGTCAGAAAGGCAATGCACATGAATTAAGATGGATATAGCCAATGCTAAGCTTGAAGAAATGTTGTTGTTGTTGTTTTCTAGTGCCTTGCATCTGGCAATGAAGCCATTAGCATTCGTGCTTTCCAATACTTTTGAACTGTAGTTTCTTCTGATCTTAATGCTTCACAGGTCTTCAAGTGGTCTTCATTCATTTCTGCTGGATCGTTACACAGGACACATATCGGTGAGGCTGAGATACCTATTCTGTAGAGATGACTTGCCAAGCAGTCATGATTTGTCAATAGTGCTTGAAGAAATGTTAAACTAAACAATAATGAATAAGAACCCAATTAAATAAAAAAAATGATACCATTAGTAACATCAGAGTTTAAGAACTGACTCAATGACCTGCCTATACATAATAAGCTTACAAGACAAAGAAGGCAAAGAACTGAATAAAATATTGCCATAAATATGATCATAATCATTAGCTCAAAATTTGTATCCTGTTTTTGTCTCCTCATAACAAGGAAATTAAGTCAAAAGCCACACAATAAACCATGATACACTTAAATTATATTTGTGTCAATGTCTAATGTGAAATCTTAGGAGTATGTGTTGTATAAGAACTGAATATGTGTTGTATAATAACCGAACATATGTTGTATAATAGCTGGATATGTTGTATAATAACTGAATGTGTTGTACAATAACTGAATATGTATTGTATAATAACTGAATATGTGATGTATAATAACTGAACATGTATTGTGTAGTAACTGAATATGTGAAATTTATAAAGACATAGTGTGTCATGCCAAAAGAAAAGACAAAAACAAACAGCGAAGAAGACTGCAAAAAAAAAAAAAAAAAAAAAAAAAAAAAAAAAAAAAGTGCAAAGTGATTGTATCAGAGGAGTAGGGAGAAGTATTGTATTGTGTTTCAAGATTGTAAATATAGGTGACAACTTGAAAAACAAAACAAGGGGCATGTGAGACAGAACATTAGAAGACCCCAAAAGAAAATCGCTTATGTGAATATTTGTTAAAAGTGTAATTTGTTTTTTGACGTTGGTATGAATTGATCAAATGACAAAAAGGTGTTGCGAATGTTCATTGTTATAAACAACTAAGTTAGTTTAAAGACGTCATAAATATTTCCATATTTGATTTTAATATATATGTATAAATATTAGAATTATATGTGTTCGATAATAAA
The DNA here is from genome assembly GCA_030765045.1 of Tenodera sinensis. Taxonomy (NCBI): domain Eukaryota; kingdom Metazoa; phylum Arthropoda; class Insecta; order Mantodea; family Mantidae; genus Tenodera; species Tenodera sinensis. Next base: position 150,828,415 of record CM060961.1, on the reverse strand, counting down.
AGTAAGGGAGGATGGTTAGGGATCGCTTCCCTAACAAGAAAGAACTATTTGATGGACGCATACGCGGATGTATATGAAAAAGGCGGTGTCACGTGAGGTGATGCCATAATCTGCCCATTCGCGTGTGTGTGATCAAAACATAAGGACGTATTGGTGTGGCGTGCGAACATAGAACTTCCACCAGACATTCATCAGGCATTAGTTCCACTAAATGAAAAAGTGGAAACGTTTTAAATCATTTAGAATGGTGCTAAGAGGAATTATTTAATGTAAAATATCGATAAAGTGTTAATAAAATCATACATTGTGGTGAAGAAACATTGTGTGATTTTTCATTCCATCTGTTACCAAGCCCTGAGATCACAAAGATCTCAATAGCTCAAAGACACAACGTTAATAATAATCACAAAAACTGCACCAATATGTTTCTTCCATATCTGGTTGCAATAAAGCGTTGTGTTAGGAAATGACATAGCCATGAAAACATTGGACCTTGTATCCCTATTGTTTTTACTTTCTTTAGTAGTTTTGTTCTGCATATAGAATCATATGCACTTTGGAAATCAATAAAAACTGATAAATTATCTTCTTTTCTATTGAAGGAGTCTTTGATTTCTTGGCTGAGAAGTAAGACTTGTTCATTTGTAGAGTGGAACTCTCTGAATCCAGCTTGACATGGGGATATTAAATTTTGTGATTCTAGAAACCAATTTAACCTGTTTGACACCATTCTTTCCATCACTTTTGCTATTATGCTAGTAAGAGCTATTGGTCTATAATTTTTTATTTCTGATGCTGTTTTGTCTTTCTTCGAGAGTGGGACAATTATTGCTTTTCGCCATTCAGCAGGTACAGTTGTTTTCCAGGATAGATTGTAGAGTTTCAGTAGTTGTTGTTTTGCTGTTTTTCCAAGGTTTTTTATGAACTCTGGATGTATGTGATCTGGTCCAGGAGACTTTTTGTTTTTTAGATTATTTATTGCAATGTTCAGTCCTAGCATATTAAAATTTTGAAAAAAGATATTGCACTGAGTGTTAGGATCACATTCTCTTTCTTGTTTCAAATCTTTCTTAAATTCTTTACGTTCCTTTGTATTATTTCTTGTTACTTTATGTGAATTAGCATGCTCTAAACAATAGTATATTTCACATTTCTTGCAGCAATATATTGAAAGTAGCTTCTTTTTTGAGCCTACAAAGCAGGTGTTACAAAGTTTGCAATTAGTTTTAGTAGAAGGGCCTGAAGAAGCATTGTTAATTTCTGTAGGCCAAAGTCTTTAAAGACCTTCTTGAAGCCAACTGCTTATATCCCTTGTAAGCATGCTCCTTTTAGATAGATGATCAAAATATAGTTCTCGGGATAACTATTTCAAATATAATTTCCTGCTCTTGATTTCACTTCAATTGCCTAGGAAGAGAATTTGAGTATTTAGTAGAGATATGTGTAGCAAAGTAAAAAATACCAATAAAGGCCATCTGTGATAGTTTCTGGCAACATCATATGTGACACACAATTTGTCTACAACAGCCACTCTGGATTTTGTTTCATTATAAAAAATTATCATCTCTGGTTTGTGCTTTTCACTGGAGTTTTGATCATCAGAGTGTTGACTTGATATCACAAGGATGTTCTTGCCTTTCTTAGGTATGTAAGAAACAAGGGTAGCCTCTTTTCTAAATGCAAACACACTGGAATGCTGAGCTCTGCCTTTTATATTAACTAACTCAACTGGAAGCTGTGGTTTATTTTTCTTCAGTGTTCTCACAAAGGACAATCTCTCTTTCTGCAGATCTCTCACCAAATTGTAATCACTGAACCAACTATCTGCAGTAATGATTCTTCCACTTCGGTAAATCGGATGTGCCAATTGTTTCACAATGTTTGAGGGTTTGTTGCTGGTGTAGAATGGACCACCAGGTTGCTTCCTGGCATAAATCTTATATGTTTAAACGAGCAATTCTTGCGAAACTTGGAAACGGCTCTAACGATTTCCATCAAATTTTGTATTCAGATAGGGTTTGCTTTTTAAGTTCATCTGTATAGGTGTAATTCCCCAAAAAACGTGATTTTACATAAAAAATGACATTTTTTATTCCCGCTTCTACAGTGCAATAAAGATTTGGTTAAATTTTTGTATACATGCATATTACATTCATAGTGTTTGCTCTCCTCACTTTTAGGTAACACATTCACATCTCTTTCTCTACTCACTCTTCTATAAGCAATTTTCCATAAAAAACATGATTTTACACCAAACAAAACCATTTTTATCCCCAGTTTTAAAATAAGTCACTGCATGTTTGAAATAGAAATGCTATTACATTCACACTGTTTTCTCCTCGCACTTTTAGGTAACACATTCACGTCTCTTTCTCTACTCACTCTTCTATAAACAATTTTCCATAAAAAACATGATTTTACACCAAAATCATTTTTATCCCCACTTTTAAAATAAGTCATGCCATGTTCTATATGCTTGAAATAGAAATGCTATTACATTCACACTGTTTTCTCATCTCACTTTTAGGTAACACATTCACATCTGTTTCTCTACTCACTCTTCTACAAAGAAGTCATACAACTTCGTGCATGTTTGAAATGGAAATTCTACGTATTGCATTCAGAATGTTTTCTCTACTTACTTTTGGGTAACACATTCATAACTGTTTCTCTACACACTCTTCTAGAAGTAAGTCATACAATTTTCTGCATGTTTGAAATAGAAATGCTGCATATTACATTCACAGTGTTTTCTCTACTCACTTTTAGGTAATACATTCACATCTCTTTCTCTGCTCACTCTTCTACAAATAAGTCATACAATTTTCTGCATGTATGAAATAGAAATGCTGCATGTTACATTCACAGTGTTTTCTCTACTCACTTTTAGGTAACACACTCACATCTCTTTCTCTGCTCACTCTTCTATATAGAATTTTCCATAAAAACACCATTTTACACTTAAAAAACATTTTTATCCTTGCTTTTAAAATAAGTCATACCATGTTCTGTATGTTTGAAATAGAAATGATTTTACTTTCACACTGTTTTCTCTCACTTTTAGGTAACACATTCACATCTCTTTCTCTGCTCACTCTTCTACAAATAAGTCATACAATTTTCTGTATGTTTGAAATAGAAATGCTGCATATTACATTCACAGTGGTTTGTCTACTTACTTTTAGGTAACACATTCACATCTCTTTCTCTACCTGCTCTTCTACAAACAATTCATATCATCTATATATATATACAAATTGGACGTTTGTATATATGTAACTGTTAATCTCGAAAACCGCTTAATCGATCACCGCAAAATTCAACACGTATATGTACTTTTTTCATGGAGAAAGTGTTTATGGTAACAATTTTACTCCACAATATATTACTTTCAAATGGTTTTCTCTGAGCTTTTTTTACATAGCACATTCATGTATCCTCTGTTTGCCCTTCAACATACAACTCATATAATTTTCTATGATTGAAATATAAATGCAACATATTATGTTCACACGATTTCCTCTACTAATGCTTCCTTTACGACACACAACCAGTCTTCTTTCGCTACTTGTCCTTCAACATACAATTCATACAATTTGCTATATGTTTGAAACAGAATTACAATGTATTACATTCATACTATTTTCTCTACTCACTTTTGTTTTACGTAACAATTCACATGTTATTCCCTATCATTTATCAACTTCATACATATCAATGCCTATACATATCGTATGTTGAAGAGTGAGTAAACTCCAAAGCTGGTTGTCCGATCGCCATGAAAAATGACATTTCTAAGTATTTTCATGTCAAAGGTTTTTATGGAGTCCATTTTACCACGCAACATATTACGTTCGCATGGTTTTCTCTACTCCCTTTTCTTTTACCTAACATGCTACCTACTCCCTATTCTACAAACAATCCATACATGTTTGCATACATTTGAAATATAAGTGCAACGTATACATTCACACGGTTTTTCTACTCATTTTTCTTTAGTAAACACAATCACATTTCTTTCACTACTTCCACTTCGACGAACAATTCATACAATTTTCTATGTGATTGAAACAGAAATGCACATTACATTCGCGTGACTATCAACCAGCTTTTCTTCCTGTAGTATTTGTTATTGTTCAACAGTTATTTTGCTTAGTGTCGCTCCGGTGTTTTAATAAAAAATAAAGAAATAGTTAAAAAAGTAAAGTAATCGCCATTGGTGTCAGGAGTGTGATGAAAAGTGCAATATGGAACAGTTGATGAAACAAATGTTAGCCAAGATGGACATGATGGGGAATGAAATGAATTCCAGTATGTGGCAGAGGAAAGAAATATGAAAGTAGACTTGGAAAAATGTAAACTATGAAATAGAAAATATGAGAACAAAAATGGACAAAATGGAAACAAAAATGGAAGTCAAATTGAAAATGTAAACTCCGAAACGGAAATGATGAAGACGGGAATGTCCAATATGAAGATAGATTTATCGGAGAATACTAACGAGCGACTGACTGGCTTTAAGGAAGCCATGGAAGAACTAGACGGGAATATGAAGGATCATGGCCAACATGTTAATGCCCTGGAGTCAATCGCAGCACCAAAGAACTGAACTCCATAATGGAACAAATGCTCGACAAAAACCTCAAACTAGGTGGATATCTATGGGGTAGACCTGCATTTAGATGTAGATGTTTTCAGCTGAAATGATGGTGTTTATGAAATATTTGTATTTCTATATCTCTTGTATCTCGGAAATGACTCTTAACAATTGCGACAAAAATTATTATTTGGTTAACGTTTTGCCTTTCAGGTTTATCTAAATATCTTTTCCCACAAAGAAAAAGAAATTCACAAAAACAGAGGTGAAAAAATGCCGAGAGAAGCTCGGTTGCCCAGGTACTTTCAAGATTGTGAGAGTAGAATATTTTGGCATCAGCCAAAACATAGATATTAGTTTCATATTTACTAGGTTTACATGGAATATACTATTTGATGCTGCATCTCCCTCTCATCACCATCTCATCAATTGTGACATTTTCTCCCAGAGAGTAGCAATTCTGGAAGTTGCCGATGAATGCTGTGAAAATGTCTCTCATAGCTGCAAGATAATCCAATTTCTTTCTTTCTCCGCCAGAAGATCTGTCACAAAATCTAAGGTAGTGAAGAAAAAGTTTGAAATGCTTCAAATTCATTACCAATCGAAATATCTCTACACCATATCCATCTGTACCCCATAGCTCTTCTAAAGATTGTCTACTACTGCATAAGTCCTGCCAAATACAGAAGACCTATGAATGCTTTCATCTCTTCTTTTGTTGTGAAATTAGTGTTTCTTTCACAGCTGAATTTCTTTTGTATAAGCCCAATATACTGGTTTGTATATGTCATGATTATGTCTAATATTGTCATCTGTAATAAGACAGCTCCAACAATCTGTAGCCGTTCTGGCAGCTCTAGCTTGACCTCTAATTCCAGGTAGATGAATAAGCAAATTCTGTGATCTGGTTCTTCTCTGCTGCAGAGGTCTCATCTTTTCCAGTAAACTGAGCATTAATATCTGTATGGTCATCTTCATCTGTGTCACCTTGAGAGGAATGAGAATCCTCCTCATGGACTTCTGTTGCAGCTTCATAATCTGTGTCACTTTCATAATCAACAAAATCTTCATTATTATCTTCATTTTCATCCCAGAGTATTGCCAGAGTTTTCTGTAGGTCGTTAGGGTTACATACATTGAACACTTCTTGCTTCTTTGATGCTAAGGTGCATAAAAAGTGACCAGCAGAAAAGAAAGACTACAGAAACAATGAGGTACATGAGCAGGCGCAATGCATCTCACAGATACCTTTACTTGATAATCAAATGAAAACAGCAAACAGCTAGCCAATAATGAGTCAGGAAATGCTACAATGTGTTTTAGTAAGTCACAATGACTTGCACTAATGTCACATAAACAATTGCGTCTACATTTTGAAAAAAGCAGGAGAGGTATCTCTCAGATAATATTGTGCTCAACAGAGGGTTAATATCCTTAAGTTTGGATTTATTGGAATGGATTTGACATACTTTGGTTCAAACTTAATATTGCTAAGATCCAGATATTTTTATCCTTTCTTTTTTGCCGGGTTCTCATTGGCTATTTATGGTTAGACCACGATTGCACTCAAACAACATAGATTTTCATCTGAGGGAAAATATTAGTAGCTTCATTTTAATGTAAAGTATGAGTTTTGGTCAAAACCTCATAGTGGGAAGATAGTTTAAATGAAAACCTGACAGATGGCATCAATATTGCAAATTGTGTATCGGGAAGGATTAGACCTGGTTAGAGCACTGTTGCACTGACCCCTTCCTTAATGGATATCCTCTTATGAGGTCACTTGAACATGACGGAGTGGCGGTAAGAGTTCTCAATAATTGTCGGCTAATAAAAAACGCATCTTATTGCATGTGGAAAATGTTCCGCCCAGGCTAACAGATTCGCTAATATTGTTTGAGTTACCGAGATAAGTGGTGTTTTGTAAATTTTTTGGGGGGTTTTTATTAAATTTCTTGGGTCAAAACATATGGAAAACATGTATTTTGCAACAAATACTTAAAATTACTCTTAATGAAAGGAACATGGCACTAGATATAAGTACCTACACAATGTTTGTTTTTCTTAGGTTAACAACCCTTCTAGGCAAGTTTGCAGAAAATGACTGGGAACTGGCAACATTAATCTGTCAAGCACTATGGAATTACTGTACTGAATCAACAGATCTTCATGCTGCTCTTGGGGTTGAAGAAACAAATCACTTATTGGGTATCCTTGCAGATTGCCTAGGTAAATATTATTAGTAATTAATAAAAATTGTAACTGTTACATGTATTTCCAGAGCAGAAAATTTAAACTATTACACAAATTTTTGATTTAAAATGTTTATTTAATATTGGAATTGAAGCAATAATGTGAATATGTTGTTTATGCAGAAATGAATGTGTAATATAAATTGTTGTTTTTTATGCCAACCAGCTTACTGCTGGTTTTTTTAAACACACAAGGTGTGTGTGGGCAATGTTTGAGAGGTGGAGCCACTGCTTTTGAAGTGGAAGATCCATATTTCAAATCCCAGCCATGGTACTGAATTTTTCAGTCCTTATTCTACCTCTTAAATCATCTAATGCAAATGTTTAATATCCATGAACCATATTTCATACCTAGCTTTTCTGAAATTTTAATAAATTAAGCTTAATATACCTTAGAGCAATAAGATCTAAAGAGATTAAGGAGAGCAGAATACTTTAAACAGGCAATTCAACCTTCATCATATAAGCTTGGGAACATGAAGTAATTATGTGCGTTCCTAAAAAATGGAAGCTGTTTTCTCCATTATGGCTAGATATAATGACACCCAAATATTTTTTATGAACATTACTGTATTCTCTGTTAAATTTGAAAAACAACAAGGCAGATTGCTGATGAAATGATTATGGAAATAAATAACTCTTGGAGGCTCCTCTGCTGGACTTTAGTTTTCTTACAGACAACAGATTAGTTTCTAGTTCTAGGACATTCATAATATCATTGATAGTGATTTTTACATTTTTTCTATCAGTATATGATTTACCTGAATGTTTCTCTATGTGTTTTTGCTATTAGGTACTGATCCAACTTTGCTACTTTTATGAGTGACGAGTTTGATTCAGTTTCCTTAATGAGTTAAGGAAAAATTGAAGCTAATAATTGTGAATAACTTTAGTTCCTCAAAATAAATTTACTATAAAAAATTTACTAAATTTTTCTAAAAAGGATAAAATTTCAAATCATAAAAAATGTGGCATCTATCAATTTAGCTGTTTGGATTGTGATAGGGTTTATATTGGTAACACTAAGTGTCGTTTAGAAACCAGAAAAACATTTTAGAAATATTAAATATAAATAAATTAATAAATAAACTGTGGCAGATCATTTTCTGTCATTTAATCATGAAATAAATCCAGAAGTTAAATTATTAAAACAATTAAATGGACATATAGATTTAATGGTCTGGGAAAAGATATTCGTTTTAAAAAACAAGAACCATGTTATGAATTTTGAAATACCACTGCTATTTATACATTTTTGTTTTCAGAGGATGGTGACAAATAGATCTTTGAAGTTGAGCATTATTAACTATGGTAACTTGTTTGGATAGCTTTGAGAATATGTTGGATACAACTTGAAACTGGTCAGCATTATACCATCTTGCAATATTAATAAGTGGAGCTTTTAGTTTTTAATTTAGAGTTTGATTGATTTTATTTACTGTAACAAATGACAAGTCCAGTTACTTTTTGTGCCACTTTACTTCTTCTAAAACTGTTAGCAAAGTGCTAACACCATTACAGAAGGCTGGCCCCATAGCTCAGTCAGTAAAGCGCTTCCTGCTATGCAAGGGGTCTCAGGTTTGATTTCTGGCAGGAGGGTGGGAATTTTCCATTAACTAGGATTATTCCCCATTCTCCCTAGAGTCTGGAAGTATGAATGGAAGTGTGTGTGTGTGGGAATTTTCCATTAACTAGGATTATTCCCCATTCTCCCTAGAGTCTGGAAGTATGAATGGAAGTGTGTGTGTGTGTGTGTGTGTGAGTGTGAGTGCGTGCGTGCGTGCATGCGTGGGTGCGTGTGTGTGAGTGCGTGCGTGGGTGCGTGTGTGCGTGGGTGCGTGTGTGCGTGTGCGTGCGTGCGTGCGTGCGTGGGTGTGTGTGTGTGTGTGTGTGTGTGTGTGTGTGTGTGTGTGTGTGTGTGTGTGTGTGTGTGTGTGTGTGTGTGTGTGTGTGTGTGTGTGTGTGTGTGTGTGTGTTCACCCTGTTAATCCAAAGTACTAGAAACCCAAAGTTCAAAAGCCACTGTTAAGTGAGTGAACACCATTGCTGTTAAGCAATTGTTCCAAAAGATTAAAAGCTGCTGATATGACCTTCAATGTTAAAGGCAGCTTGTAAAAGGAACATTAAAAACAACTATTACAGAAAACATTGTGGTACAACAGAATCACAATTCACAACTCATCACTTTGTGACTAACAGCTGCTCTATTTTGTCATAACCTTGACACTGCTATGGCAACACAACATTCTCACAAACATCTCATAATTCTGATGACTAACTCACTGCACAAGCCAGTCTACTCATATAGTCCCTGAATTAGCGGCAAATTCTCTAGAAAAATCAGAAGTTTCTTGGCTCTTGTCGTGAACAAGTCACTGCACTTTGAAAGCTTCTAGAAAGGTGTGCAGCAGTCCTTGAGCTGACACATTGTTGATGGTGATTACATAGGCAGTGGTGTGAGGTAGCAAACACTTAACACACAGCTGCTGTGATACTGCTCCGTCCTTAGAGCTGGACAGTTTAACCAGTACCATTGTAGCTCGCTAGATGATCCAAGTATACCACCAGCATCTTTCCTTTGAGCAGGTTCTTCTCTAAGTGGCACAGCCCATGCCATGGTTATTGGGCAGTGCCCTTTGTCTGAGTAAGGTGACATACTCCATCCTGATTGAACTTATGCTGCAGGCTTGCTGGCCATGATGGGTCTTTGTCCAGTTACCCTCTACCCGGATGTGTTACATCCTGCACACAACATAAGATGGCCCATGGGATTCCATGACCGCTGACCTTCATGGTGTGCCTTCACAGCCACCTTGCTCCTGGCGGGCCCAACCACAAACTCTGCCAGGGTTACCCTGCAGACCCCAAAATGTTTGCCAGAGCTTCAGAGAATTATCTCATCTTGTCCAACTCTCAAGATCCTCCTGGTGATGTTAACCATTGCCTCATGGTTCCTGAGGGCGTCCAGTCCCAGTATCACTTGCTTAGCCACCCTTGCGACGATCAACCACAGATTTATAATGCTCTGCCCTAAGGTCAACTCCAGTCAGGACTTCTCTTCCACAGGCATGGTGTCGCCCAGTGCCATCACTATCTGGTAGGGCCGATTTGGTTTCCTCGATGGAAAGCCCTCCATCATGTAAGGTAGGATCACGGTCATAGCTGTAACCTTGTCCACCATATCTGACACAACTTTCCCTGTATCCTTCCATCCATGTTGAGGTTGCCCTCCACTCTTCTATTGAAGGCAGTGTCACTCAATGGGATGGCTCTGATTGCTTTGCATGCCCATAGGTGTGCTGGACTTACTTGTCTCCCAGCTTGCTTGCAAGCTAAGTCCTAACACTGTTACAAAAACCACTGTTGCGCAACACAATTGTAATTCACAACTACTGACCTTACAACTCACAGCTGTTCTGTTTTTTTGCAACCTTGACACTGCTATGGTAACACAACTCTCTCTCACAAACAACTTGCACCTCTGATGTAACTAACACACTGCAAAAGTCAGTCTGTTTATATAGTCTCTGAATTACTGGGGAATTCTCTGGAAAAATCAGAAGTTTCTTGGCTCGTATTGTAAACTAGTCCCTGCTCTGTGGAAGCTTCTAGAAATGCATACAGCAGCATTTGTCCTTCAGCAAGCAGATTGTTCACATAATGTTTGCGAAGAGTAGATTGGTCTGGCACTTTACACTTAGTGTACTGCTGAATTTAATTTCTGAGTATGGGATTGGTGAGTTTCCACCATTGAATATCTGCCGCTAAAAGTGCTTTACACAAATCAAAGGAGAACTGAAAAATTACTGCCTGAAAATTTGCTTAACAGTTTTTGAACAGGAACACTTTTTGTGGATTTGAAGTTTGATATTATTTTTGTGTTTATTAGTATTCAAATGTTGAAGTACTAGAAAATGGGGTTTCACAACTAACCATATTGTCACATGCTCCAGAATACAAAATTCTAGCATCTATAGTTATCAAATCTGTCTCAAACTCGCATTGATATCCTGTAACCTGCCATTGTCACTCATTTACTTTCGGCATTGTTCTATGAAAACAATAACTTTATACAACCGATACTCCACTGACTTCAAGTATGAACTTACAAAATATGATGAAATGAGGAATAATTGTGAACCTGCTATCAAATTTCGGAAGTAAATTTCTAAAACAAATTATAAAGTAACACTTGAATATTTTGAAGTTCATTCCTTTAATACAACACAATTTATTATAAATCAAGTGGAATTAAACAAGTGAGTTAAAACTAAATTAATATTATATTATGTTTATAAACAACAATTGAACATAATTCCCAGGACCCCTTAACATCTACCTTCATTTGTACTGCTAGAATGATGAAACAAACCAGATAAGGCAGAGATTTCCCAATATGACGTAGCTAAATGCATTGCGGGCTTGAGTTGCAAGTTTCTGTCAGTGTTGCCAAGTTTCAAGACCAATTTGTATTTGTATGTGCAGCAAATTCACAAGAAATAAGTAAACATTTTAATTTTTTTTTTTGTAAAACAAGCAAATATGCAGCATACTTTGAAAAATACAGAAATATTATGCCCTTTAACAAAACATAAAAAATATGCCATTATATGCACATTAAAATCTTATTTAAATTGTTGGAAATTTAGTAATTCACTAACATACCAATTGAGTATACTTTCTGGCAATGGAGAAAAAATATGCCCTCTAATATAATTCCTGTCCCTGGTGATGTCCAATGTTTATGTTGGATTAACTTTATATATGAAGGTTTCCTTGGAATTAGGAAGGTCTACATTCTTCTTGATGTCTTGAATTTTGGAAAGAACTCTCTCCTGAGTCTTTAGTGTATGTATAACATTTCTCTTGTTCCATGTATTGAATGGGAGTCTGATCAACTTTTTGTGTTGAATAAGAGCTGTTTTTTCTGTTTCATATTCAATGGGATATTGGTTTGTTAGTATTTCCATAGCTGGTATTGGTATGGTTTTGATAGCAACTGGGATTAGATTCAGACTTTGCCTTTGAAAGATTTGATTTTTTTTTTGTATTTGCTGTTACAAGAACTTTGCTGCAGTAAGTAAATAATGGCTTTATATATACATTGTATGTCATGTTAAGAGCTGCTCTGAAACATCCCCACTTCATTCCTGTTTTGACCTTTTAACAGTGAAGGGCACCTTTCTGCTCTTTGTATTACATTTTCTGTTTGTTTGGTCCATGTAAACTAATATCAAATGTAACTCCCATATTTTGCTTCCTTTGTTTCTGGTAATTGTTGACTCTCAAAATTTAGTTTTATTTTTAATGCTTTTTTTCTTTAGTGAAAAGATTTGGTACTTTGATTTTGTTGTGTTAAATCCATTAAATTTTATTTGGTCCACTTCTGTAGGTTGGTTAAGGATTGTTGCATGGTTTTTTCTAGTTCTGTATTTTCATTTTTTGGTTTTGAAGTGCACATGACTAAGTCATTGGCATTCTACCTTACTGTTGGTAATTATTATTTATTTATGCCAACAAACTTACTGTTGGTGTTTTTAAACACACAAGCCATGTGTGGGCAAAGTTTGAGAGGTAGAACTGGAACTTAAAAATTCAATGCCACAACTGGGACTTGAACTACAGATCTTCCGCTTACCGGGCGGCTGCTCTACCACTGAGCTATTGTGACAAACTACCAGAATGGCATTAAATTCTCAAACCAGTTCGTATTTCTCCTGGTAAACCACAAAGGCAGTCTCACATCAGAGACAAATTACCCCAATGGTGACTTACTATTGTAAGTACTTTATATCCCAGGATTAAATAACCTTCAGATGGTAATTATTATTTATTTATGCCAACAAACTTACTGTTGGTGTTTTTAAACACACAAGCCGTGTGTGGGCAAAGTTTGAGAGCTAGAACTGGAACTTAAAAATTGAATGCCACAACTGGGATTTGAACCACAGACCTTCCGCTTACCGGGTGACTGCTCTAACCATTGAGCTATTATGACAAACTGCCAGAATGGCATCAAATTCTCAAACCAGTTCGTATTTCTCCTGGTAAACCACAAAGGCAGTCTCACGTCAGAGACAAATTACCCCAGTGGTGACTTACTATTGTAAGTACTTTACTGGTTTGAGAATTTGATGCCATTCTGACAGTTTGTCTCAATAGCTCAATGGTTAGAGCAGCCGCCCTGTAAGCGGAAGGTCTGTGGTTAAAATCCCAGTTGTGGCATTGACTTTTTAAGTTCCAGTTCTACCTCTCAAACTTTTCCCACACACGGCTTGTATGTTTAAAAACACCTTCAGTAAGTTTGTTGGCATAAATAAAATAATAATTACCATCTGAAGATTATTTAATCCTGGGACATAAAGTACTTACAATAGTAAGTCACCATTGGGGTAATTTGTCTCTGACGTGAGACTGTCTTTGTTGTTTACCAGGAGAAATACGAACTGGTTTGAGAATTTGGTGTCATTCTGGCAGTTTGTCACAATAGCTCAATTGTTAGAGCAGCCGCCTGGTAAGTGGAAGGTCTGTGGTTCAAATCCCAGTTGTGGCATTGAATCTTTAAGTTCCAGTTCTACCTCTCAAACTTTTCCCACACACGGCTTGTGTGTTTAAAAACACCAACAGTAAGTTTCTTGGCATAAATAAAATAATAATTACCATCTGAAGGTTATTTAATCCTAGGACATAAAGTACTTACAATAGTAAGTCACCATTGGGGTAATTTGTCTCTGACGTGAGACTGCCTTTGTGATTTACCAGGAGAAATATGAACTGGTTTGAGAATTTGATGCCATTCTGGCAGTTTGTCACAATAGCTCAATGGTTAGAGCAGCCGCCCGGTAAGCGGAAGGTCTGTGGTTCAAATCCCAGTTGTGGCATTGAATTTTTAAGTTCCAGTTCTACCTCTCAAACTTTTCCCACACATGGCTTGTGTGTTTAAAAACAGCAACAGTAAGTTTGTTGGCATAAATAAATAATAATTACCATCTGAAGGTTATTTAATCCTGGGATATAAAGTACTTACAATAGTAAGTCACCATTGGGGTAATTTGTCTCTGATGTGAGACTGCCTTTGTGCTTTACCAGGAGAAATACGAACTGGTTTGAGAATTTAATGCCATTCTGGCAGTTTGTCACAATAGCTCAGTGGTAGAGCAGCCGCCCGGTAAGCAGAAGGTCTGTGGTTCAAATCCCAGTTGTGGCATTGAATTTTTAAGTTCCAGTTCTACCTCTCAAAATTAGTGGAGTGTTTAGGAAGTAGGGTTACTGAATTTTCCTATGACTTGTGCCAAGTATTTTTAGCTGCTGATATTCCCTTGTTCAAAATTAATAATCCGATATTTAAAAACTTTCTTGCCAAGTGTACTCAACAACATGTGCCTGAAGAAAGTACACTGCGTAAGACTTATGTAGGCCATTGTTACAATAACGTATTGTCAAATATACAAAATTTAGCGGATCAGTTTGTGTGGTTGTCTGTTGATGAAACCTCTGATTCTGAACGCCGTTCTATTGCTAATATAATCGTGGGTGCCTTAAATATTGAACAAAAGGCTACAGCTTATCTCCTTAATATTTGCAAATTGTCAGCCACTGACAATGTAACTGTGACAGAGTTTGTGATGGACTCTTTGAAATTACAATGCCCATGTGGAATCGAATACAACTGGTTGCTTTTATTTGTTACCTTATATGGTAAAATCAGGAAAAACTCTGAAAGGTATTTTTCCTAACTTAATTCATATAAATTGTTAGGCACATGCTCTTCATCGAATTTCAGAAACAATACGCGATTCTTTCCCACCGGTAGATAGATTTGTGTCCAGTACAAAGAGAATTTTTGTTAAATCTCCTAAAAGAGTTAAGTTGTTAAGATCAACAGCACCTAATATCTGACTTTCTCCTGCACCAGTGTTAACTCGATGGGGAACATGGGTCGATGCAGTTTTATATTATGCTGAGCACATAGAAATAATCGAGGAGGTTGTTAATTCATTGGACTCGAACGATGCTTCATCAATACAAACTGTGCAAAATATTCTGTCACACACTGGGTTAAAGAAGGATCTTAGTTTCATACCTGCCCATTTTTCTTTCTTACCAACAGCCATAACGTTATTGGAAGCTGTAGGATTTCCTTTGCATGAATCACTTACTGTGCTTGAAAAAACAATATGTGATCTAAGTTCGGTTCCTGGTAGCATAGGACAAAAAGTGAAAGAGAAAGTGAATTATGTAATTTCAAAAAATTCTGGTTATAAACAGATGTGAGATATTCGAGACATCCTCGAAAGAAAATCATCTGTCACACCAAGAGACTTGACTCTCTCTCTGTGAAGCAGTTAACATCATTTAAATATGCCCCCACATCGTGTGACATGTAAAGAAGTTTTTCACGTTACAAAAGTGTTTTGCCAGACAAGAGACGATGTTTTACTGTTGAAAATTTGTGTAGTGTTGGTTGTGAACTGCAATTTAGCAGTTAATAGTAGCAGCGGGACCACTTCTTCTTCAACCTCTAAGGAATAAGGTTTACACTAACTCGTCTACTACAAAGGGACATGAACTGTTCTAATGAAATAGTGCATATTTCTTGGCAGATTTTGAAGTTTTTTAAGAGCATATTTGCATGCATATTTCAGTGTTTTTTAGGGCATGAACTTCCGAGCCCTAATTATTACACTTCCCTTCTATCTGATTTTGGAAACTGGACCAATTTGCTTTTTTAAAATTCCAAGAAGTTTTAATTTTTGGTTTATTACTTTTATTTAGTAGACTCTTATGAAGTTTATGGTGATTCTGTGGCCTGAACCTGGGTCTCCCATTATTTCTCTTTTTGTATTCTCAATTATGTCATGTGACACCATCAGAAGATCAGGATTTGTACCTGAACCATTATAGTGGAGATAAGTGAGTGGATCATTTGGATTAAATATTAATTCCATTGTTGATGAGTTTATTAGGTCTTCCATGACTCTTCCTGCTGAATTTATATCTCTGTAGCCCCATCTAGGGGAGTGTGCATTAAAATCACCTATTAAAATGCTTTTGGGTTCTATGGGAATAGAATTTAGATCTAGTGTATTGTCTAGAGCATGGGTGCACAAACAGCGCTCTTTGAGCACGAACGCTCGGTACGAGCAGGCGAGCCACAATGACAGCTCGTAGAGCGCTGACTGTGTGATAGAGAAGGATGGCGTAGGGCAGTTTTAAAGCAGTAGTCTAGTGCAGTGGTGTCAAGGTCACAGGTCCTTCGGGGCTCAACTGTGCAACAGCTACATGACGTAATACATATCAACACTAGAAGCTTTATCAATTGCCACCTGTTTACTTGCAAGTTGGTCGCGTCCACGAATACCGTATTTTATCAAATAAGGTCCCCCCTCGCATATTTCCCTCCCCTATGAAGCTATAAGTCGTTGTTCGGTTCTCGTTGTGTCGCCATTTGATGCGTAAATGTCGTTGGTCTCGTTGTCGCCCGTTGATTTGGTTCGTTCCCGCTAGCTCAGGTTGAGATCTCTTTATTTATCTCGGGTACGCGCAGGTGTTTTATAGAATACCCAAGAAAACCTTTGTATATTGTTTATTACATCTTAGATACTTTCGGGAGTTATGCCGATTCTATATGTAGAGGAATCGCACTCACGTCTGCACTCCACAACTTGCAGTGCTGGTCTGGGTAGTGACGCTTTCTGGCGTACCCACGCTAAGGAAAAACGTTCTCTCCAATTTTGAATGTCATGACGTCATCCAAAAAAAAGCCTCGTATCCAAAATGCTATTTCCTTTTCCCGCAATTTAGAAATGTCCCTTTCTATTATAACATGTTCTTTTATGAATTTCGAATATATAATTACCTTTTTTAGGATTAAACGATGTTTACTTTATATTTTATTAAATATATCGCGCGACTTTTAAGGTTGGCAGACCTGACTTTCGAACGTGTATTTAAACTATGTAGTATGACATCATGACTCGTTAATTTCAAACCAATAATGCGTTTATCCTACAAATTTAACGACTATTATTTACTCATATCTTGCTCACCTTACAACACTTCCTGCTCTATTATCTATTTATGTTATTACTTAACACTTATCGCAAATCTCACATCCGGCACTTAAATTAAAACGTGTCTTTATCAAGCCCATTCGATTGGAAATCTAAATTTCGGTATCAAATGCCCCCATTTATGTTATTTTATTATTTCATAATAAAATAATGTAAATGTCTTGCCCGAAAGAAAAATTAAAAATTACTCCTGTATTTTGAATAATCGGCAACACTCCCATTATATACAATTTTCAATTACACTGTTTTTGAAATTGGTTATTAACACATTTTCTCATTAATCCTTTTAACATGACAAACAATTGTACACTTGACTAAACATTAATCCTTAAATACTAATTACAATATGTTATGGTTTCTTCTGTGAAGCTTTTATATAAAGGTTAAATTTCAAGAGTCTTTCTTTATACTTCCTTCTTTTAGTTCATGTTTGCTCACTTCGCTCTCACTATCACTTGCATTGTGAATTTTCACTTTTGTTATTGTAACACATATCTTTACTAGATCCTGTAAGCACTAAAATGTGCATATATTTATATAAATCCATTACACTCTTCAGACAAGTTCTTTCTTTGTCTTGCTATGATAACTATTTATACATCTAAATATTTTAACAAATGTTTACAAAGTAAATATTCTGTTTTCTCTCTATGCGGAGATGAACATTTTAACAATCTTTCTGAAGCTGTTATTGTGAGCTCTATACAATACATTTTTAAGCTCTTTGTAGTAGATAGCAATTCACATTCTGCATTTTTCATGAATATGTAAGTACCTGACCAATATATAGTTTTCAAGTAAGCTAACATTTAAATTTTATCTCAAAGCTGATTGCGGGCCAATATACAAATGACACTTCGAATTTTACATGAAGTCAAGGTTCCAAGGTACCACACGGTTTCTTGTATGGTCGAAGGAGTTGTTTATGCCACCTTCCCAGACATTTTTCATTTTTAACATCTTTTAATTCATAGGTATGATAACCAAATTTTGATATAATTTCTGCAGGACCTTTATATAACAATTCCATCCTTTTGTTCCTACCTCGCAAGGCACTTGATAACTTATGGTCTTTAACTAGTACCCAATCGCCTATCTTAGGTTCCCATTTATGTTTTCTACTCTTTTTCTTTAATTTTCGCTTCTCTGCCTTTTTCTTGATTCGTTCAAAAGCAATTTTCACTCTTTCTTCTTCACTTAACTGAATGTCATTAATTTTCAGTATTTTTGGTACCCCGGTTAATATTGGTTCTGGTTCAATTCCTAACATTAATTTTATTGGGGCAAACCCAGTAGTTACATTAATGGTGTGATTGATAATCTTTTCTATCAATGGACAATATTTCACCCAATCCTTGTGATTATGATGTGTAAGTACACGTAAATAAATTCCTATATCTCGGAGGACACGTTCTGTTGGATTCCCTGATGGAAAGTATGAGGAACAATGATATAACTTTATCTCATGATTTTCTAGGGTTTCTTTAAAGATTTTGCTCCGATGAACTGTAGCATTATCTGTTAAGATTGCCTGAATCTTGCCATATTTAGGCACATAATCTTTTATTATCTTTCCTACACATGTTTTGCTGCTGATATTCCTAACAGGATAAATTTTAATAAATTTACTAAAAACATCATGAAGAACAAACATATATCTACATCCAAATTGTCCTACTGGTAGTTCACCATGTGCATCAGCAGTAACTAGTACATTTTTCCCTTCTCTTATGATTGTCTGAGGTTCTATATCAAATTTGATGTTAAATGGTTTGGCCCTTTGACATAAATCACAGCTTGAACATATTTTTCTCACTTTCTTTGCCAAATGTTTTATATAAAAATGGTCACTAATTGCCATGATTAGCTTTTCACTACCTGTATGAGCTAGTGTTTTGTGATAAGCAAGTATAAGTTTCTCTTGTAAAGCTTTTGGTACCATTACTTTCCATTTAGGTTCAATTTTTCCATGAAATTTATAGATTTTTCCCTCATAAATACCTATATTATCTTTTAGATTTTCTGTGATTGGTTGTGCCTTTTCTCTCAATTTCTTAAGTTCATCGTCCTCTGTCTGTAATCGTTCCAAATTTCGAAATTCTTTAGCTAATTGAGTCCCTTCTAAGGTTTTCAAATATAGTATGGTTACATCATGTTTGTTGTCACTAATTGTATCTGGTATTGTGTAATTGGTTTTCATCCTTGATAACAAATCACTAAAAATATTTTGAATTCCTGCTATGTGTTTGATTTCTATGTTATGGGATGTGATTTCATGTATATATCTAGAAATACGTGTGCTTGTGAGTTTGCAAGAGTTCATAAATGCCAAACTAACATGATCTGTGTAAACTATTACTGGGTTGTTATATACATATTGCCTACATTTTACAAGTGCAAAGTAAATAGCTGCTATCTCTTTTTCTGTAGTGCAAGCCTGTGATTCAGTCCTTGAAAGCCCCCTTGAAGCTACAGCAATGAGGTGATCTTTTCCTTCCTCATCTTTTTGTAATATGACACTACCATACCCAAGTCCTGAAGCATCCGTATAAATTATGTAGGGGAGATCTTCCCTAGGTTTTTCCAATAAAATTGACGCTGCAAACAATGTTTTTACCTTTTCGAAAGATTCTTGTTCTACTGATGACCATTGCCATTTTACATCTTTTCTCAAAAGTTGTCTTAATGGGGCTACTACGGTTGCATATTCCAGGATAAATCTTGATTGATAATTTAGAATACCAAGAAATCTTCTCAATTGTTTTATATTTTTAGGAGCTGGTATTTTATTTATGCTTTCAATTCTGTCGGGATTAGGCCTGATTCCCTCATTTGAAATAACATAACCTAAAAATTCTGTCTGTTTCACAAAGAATGCAGTTTTACTGGGCTTTATTGTCATGTTTGCTTTCTTTAACTGACTAAGCACATAATTGATATGATTTAAATGATCCTCTATATTTTCTGAAAAAATTACAAAATCATCCACATACTGAGCTACAAATTTCTTTATGGTTTCTCCAAAAATTTCATACAAAGCTCTTAATAGTGCACTACCACTGGTATTCATACCAAAGGCGCAAACTCGAAACTGATATAGTATCCCAGAATGTAAAAACGCTGTATATTTTCTTAAATCTTCTCTAAGTGGGATCTGCCAAAAAGATGCTGTAAGATCTAGAGTAGAAAAAATTTTGCCCTTCTGCAATTTGTTCAATATTACCTCTACACTTTCTGGTCTAAATCTATCAGGTTTACAATGTTGATTTAGTTTTCTCGCGTCTAATGTCACCCTAATCTTTCCATTGGCCTTATTTACAATACATAGGGGATTCACAAATTCTGAATTCGAAATCTCAATAACCTCATCTTCTAACATTGACTTTATAACTGCATCTACCTCTTCTCTTATGGTACTAGGGATAGCTCTCGCTTTATGTGTAAAAGTTTTGATGGGTATCATCTCAAACGAATGAGTATAAATATTACATTTACCAGGTTTCTCAGAGAATACTTCTTTATTTCGGATTAATATTTCAAACAGTTTATCCCTCTGTTGTTCATTTAGTTGATCAGCCTGAGTTACCTTTTCCCTCAACAATTCTTCTAAGTCTTCACTACTCTCCCTATCATAGTACCTAGTTGCATCAGAAAACCTCAAATTGTCTATGAAATCATTTTTATCCCATTCTACATTTTCTTTATTATCGACACTGTACTCTTTGACATTTACTTCAGTTAATTCCATAGCTCCTACTTTAACATATTCTACAAAGAATGTATCCCCTTGGATTTCTTCTTCCTCTTTTTCTCGTACAATAGTTTCTGAACTACTATCTTCTACAAAAGGCACTATAATGGTCTCATCTTCAACTTTCATTTCTACAATCATGTTTTTAAAATTCACCACAGCTTCCCAGGCATAAAGACAATCACAACCTATTATAATATCTGTCACAAGTCTTCCTACAATCAGAAATAAAATTCCAAGTATTCTCCCATTTATTTCAATATTTATCATTGCTTGAAATTTTACTCTCTCTTTTCGTTTTCCCACAGCTAGCGAGCAATATATCCCATTAACTGGTAAAGACATTACTTTAAAACCACTACTTTGTAAATTATCATAAAAATTTTGTGAGCATACTGTGCTATTTGATCCCGTATCTATAATTGCATTGTATTGTTTTCCATTTACTCCAATTTTGATTTTAGGTGGATCTCCTACTTTTTCGTTTTCGTCAATTCTATTTTTCCATTCTCTTTTCTTTTGTATCATCATTTGCCTTCCAGGACTATTTATTTCCGAGTACTTATCACAATCATTACTAGGATACCCAGTTCTCACTGAAGGCGCGTTTGACCGGGTCTGGCGTTTCCCTGATTTTTAGGTATTGCTCCTGTACTATTTCCCGAATTGTTACTTCTGTTTTCCTGCATTAAATCGGGGTTACTTCCTACCATGTTTTTGACCGTGTTAATGGCCTCAACCATTTCCGCATTTTCGGGGGAATTTCGTCCATTAGAATACCTTTCTCCCTGTCTTGGTGACCTCGGTCTAAACTCATTATCTCTGTTTGTCCAATACCCATCATTTGAATTTCTACTATGTCCAAAATAACGTCCCCGTCTACCTCGATCAAATCTATTTGTATTCATATAATTCACCCTTATATTTCTTCCCCTTAGATTCCCATTTCTATTTTGGTGATGCCCTTCCTGGTTATATCTACCTTGATTTTCCCACCGGAATGATTCCATCCTCTGTACTGGTCCTTTATATCTTTCCCTAATCTCACTTCTATTCTGATAATACTGTGCCCCTTGCCCGAAAGAATTGACAGTTTCTTTTTCTTCATATTTATTTCCAAATGCGTGTTTTAGCTGATTGACTTCTAAGGCTGATAATAATTCGATCATAGCTGCAATGCTATCGGGTCGGGCTATGATTAGGTAGTGTTGAAGCGTTTCCGGAAAATGTGGAGTAACTATATTTATTAGATCTTTTTCATCTAAGGGAGGATCCAACATCTTCGATTTTCTCGCTATTCTCATAAAATAGTTGACCATCGATTCCTCCGATCTAGGATTAAACTTTCCATTGCTTAATTCAACTCTAATATTAGCCTGCCTACTAGCTCCCCAATATCTGGTTAAAAAGATGTTCCTAAAGGTCCCATAATCATTATTGTTACCCATAGAAAGGCCTAGCCAATCGGCAGCATTACCCTTTAGGCATTTTCTTACTATCACCATCTTGTACTCCTCTGGTATACGTTTCACCGTGAAGTACTCTTGTAACCCCTCTAAAAAGGCTTTAGGATCATCTGAATCTTCATTTTCAAAAACTGGAGGTGTCATTTCATTTAAGACATGGTTAGGCCAATGTAAATTTGAATTGTCACCTGTCCCTGCACTATTTCTGAGATCAGAATGAGAATTACTGTTACCTCTATTTTGCATCGAAATGTCAGCTGATACACCTGGTATTGCCTCGTTTCTTGCAACTTCATTACTAAGATTGTTGTGATTACATGCATTTTCATTTAATTTCAAATTTTCTAAGGCCTCTTTTACCTGAGTAATTTCTGTTACTACTCCTTTTATTTGGTCTGTAACATCCTCCAAATTTCTAGCCTGCCTTTCACTTTCTACATCAGATCTTTCCATTCTAACTTTACACCCCTGTAACTCTTCTCTAATTTCTTCCCTTTGTTTGTCTAATCTATATGTTACTTTTCCCCTTTCTTTATCTAATTTTTCACTCACTTGTTGACCTAATTTCTTTTCAGAATTCTTTACTTCTTGCCTTATTGTCTCTAATTCTCCCTTAACCTGTTCTCTATTTTCTTTTACTTCACTACTAACGTTATTAATTTCCTCCCTAACTTCTTCCCTAAAGGTTCCGAAAGCTCTCTTCTGATTTTCCAATTGCATTCCCAATTCCTGTTGTCCCTTCTCTAGTTTCTGTCCTAACTCTATACTAGTTTCATCTATCTTTTGACTTAACTCTGTACTCATCTTTTTCACTGTTCTTAATTCTTTACTATTTTCATCTATCTTTTGACTTAACTCTGTACTCATCTTTTTCATTATCTTTTGAAACATATTCTCTATTTCTCACATAATTGCTGGCCTTTCTGAATTACTACTAAACATTTCTGAACTACCTCTAGGTGTTTCTCTAACGCTCTGATCTTCTAATTCTTGGCATATTCTGCTACCGGTTATATTTTGATTATATTCTTCCATCCTAACTACACTTTTCTCAATTTCCGGACTCTCACAACCTAGAAAATCGCTATCACTGTCTTCCATTTCTAAACTATTTACACGTGTTTTTCTACTCACCAATATTTCACTTTTTTTTTTTTTTTTTTTTTTTTTTTTAACTGCACTTAAACTTGTTCACTACACGTTTCACAGATGTTGACACGCTGGGCACCTTCTTGTCTGCTGGCTCGATGCTGGCCTGGTCGTCTTGGGGTTGGTCCATTCTCTCGACGCCACACGTTGGGTCGCCATTTGAAGCTAAAAGTCGTTGTTCGGTTCTCGTTGTGTCGCCATTTGATGCGTAAATGTCGTTGGTCTCGTTGTCGCCCGTTGGTTTGGTTCGTTCCCGCTAGCTCAGGTTGAGATCTCTTTATTTATCTCGGGTACGCGCAGGTGTTTTATAGAATACCCAAGAAAATCTTTGTATATTGTTTATTACATCTTAGATACTTTCGGGAGTTATGCCGATTCTATATGTAGAGGAATCGCACTCACGTCTGCACTCCACAACTTGCAGTGCTGGTCTGGGTAGTGACGCTTTCTGGCGTACCCACGCTAAGGAAAAACGTTCTCTCCAATTTTGAATGTCATGACGTCATCCAAAAAAAAGCCTCGTATCCAAAATGCTATTTCCTTTTCCCGCAATTTAGAAATGTCCCTTTCTATTGTAACATGTTCTTTTATGAATTTCAAATATATAATTATCTTTTTTAGGATTAAACGATGTTTACTTTATATTTTATTAAATATATCGCGCGACTTTTAAGGTTGGCAGACCTGACTTTCGAACGTGTATTTAAACTATGTAGTATGACGTCATGACTCGTTAATTTCAAACCAATAATGCGTTTATCCTACAAATTTAACGACTATTAATTACTCATATCTTGCTCACCTTACAACACTTCCTGCTCTATTATCTATTTATGTTATTACTTAACACTTATCGCAAATCTCACATCCGGCACTTAAATTAAAACGTGTCTTTATCAAGCCCATTCGATTGGAAATCTAAATTTCGGTATCACCTATGATTTTTCATCACTAAAAATTATTTACCCATTAAACATCATATAATTCTCTCACGTGGTTCGTTCTTATTGGAGTGGTCTTCAAATGACTTGATAATGGACAACAATCAATGCAGCGGTGCCTGTAACGGACAACAATGGACACAGTGCTTGCCACAAAAATACTTGTATTGCCATTGTCACAGCGTATTGTAAAATTGAAATGTGAAGTTTCAATAGTGTTTCTAAGTCAGTTTGTTAAGAAGAGTTTAAAAAAAAACTGGTATTTGTTGTGCCATTAATGGTTCTGACGACATGTTGTGGAATAGTGAAAATGAAGATGTGTTATCTGAGCCAGATATAAATGAAAATAGTGATGATAGTGACGGAAGTGAGACCGCAGAATAGTCAGAGAAAAGAAACAATGAAACAATACATTGCAGGCCCAATGAAACCGTGGTATGTATCCAGTTCATTCACAAATTACTTTATTCCTATATAACTTTTACATACTCGTACTATATGTTTTCCCTTCCTTTCTGAATTACTAGAAGCACCACTTGCATAATTCCCTCCCCAGTGTTTTCAAGCAATTTTTTCGAGGAAAAAAGGGGAGAATTATGTGATAAAATACGGTAAAAGCTTTCTTGGAATGCATACACCTTATGAATTTTTTTCGTTTAGAATTGCCTACAAGGATACATAGCACAGATACAAGTTGTTGGATCTACGAAGGGGAACAGTACACCTCACGCATAAATAGAAAACTACTTTACGTAGTTATTAAAGTTGATTAAAATAGTTGCAACCTTCTGATGATTAGGCTGAATTATAGGTACTATTAAACCTGCCCTAGCCCTTGGGTTAGTATTCTCAAACTGGAAAATACACCACTTACGCACTTACATGCCTCTTAAAGATAGATGTTTTTATTACTTTTCAATTCCAGATGTAAAAGTGTCAATCTATTTTGAATGAATGAATAAATAAATAAGAGAATAATTACACGGTATTAATAATAGTGCTTTTAACATGAACTTGTATCAGATATACCTATATTTATATAAAAAGTAAATAGCAGCTTTCAAATCCTGTTATACCTTAACTGAATTTTTTTAGCTATTTTGATTAAACATAATAACAGAATATTTACTTGTATTATCTTCAAATAAGTGAAATAACACGAAACATTATTAGTAACTGGGTTTGGCGATTTCCTCCAAAATTAAAGGAAAGGACTACATGCAAGTTGTTTGAGAACTACTGTCCTTAAAGATACGTATTTCAGTGTTAAGCTTTTGCATAATGAATTTAAGACAATCTTACTGAAAACCTAAGTAAAATACCACATGTTACACATTTGTAGGATCAGTCACTTGGCATATTTTTCAATTCACACACTTTTCAAAATTTGGCTCACAAAGACAGATTCTAAGAATGGATGCCAAATTGCTATCCGAGAGTATGTTTCTGTGGCAAGTTTAATGCGAGTTTTTAGTATAACATTCAACAGAAAACACCGCTAACTTAAATTATTAATGCAAATTTTTCAAATAATTACCACCAAAAATCTTCCCTTTGATGACGCTCTTTCGTATTATATTTGTTGTGTCGGGAAAGAAAGGACAAATTGCTAATGTGAAGACATCAGCAGGTGAGTACTGTTTCCATTGTACAACTGTACATTCCCAGTATCACCTTTCCCCTCGCGTTCCCTCACTCCGCGCAGATCCCTAGACTTAAGCTAGCAAACAAAACTGTGGCGTCCTCATGCACATATTATAATTAGTGCATTCATATCGTGGCCGAGTAGTACGCACTGTATGATACCTCTCCTCTCTGTCCACTCGTAAACAAGAGCGCTGCCAGTACCTGTACTCCTCTCGCGAGCCGCGAGCCGGCTTCGGGAGCGGAAACCCTGTGCAGGCCTGGTCTAGAGGATTGTAGATACTGTAAATTCTATGGTGGTAGTTAATTTTCCATACTTCAATTTTAACTTTTTCTGACTTATCTTGTTCTTCCATTGTTTTGTTTTTTTTTTTTTATTATTTTTTTTTTTTTTATAGTAGCTTTTATATTTCTTTTAATTCCCATAGGAATTTGATGAGCCTTTGGAAGTATATGTGTAGTATAATGATCCATTTCAAAGTATATTTCCTGTTTTTCTGATATATTGGCTTCTTGTGCTGTGAAGACACCTATATCTTGGTCTTTTAATATTTTCATTAGCTCTTGCTTTTTAGGCTGGGACATACCTCCTGCATTTCATTGTAGAATTCTTAAAGTATTGGAATTGTTGTGATGAAATTTGCGTAAAGATGTCTCCACCCAGAGATCCGATTGGGGGGACAGTTTTAACTCCAGAATGTTTATCTTTAGGACTCATACTCATGTATGTAGCTTTCATGTAACTGTTTTCTTAACGGGCACCAGTTTTACAATGTGGCAGTTACATCACCCGACTTAAACCCCCATTTTGCAAGGGTGACCACACCTATCGTTGGTCAACGGGTCCATCAGACCTATCCAAGAGGACTAAATAAGTGGTGTTTAGATCCACCGACCTTCCCCTCATGTCCCTCTGAGGGACACTGTTGTGCTGTGATAGGCCAGCACGTATGTAAATGGTATTTCCTCCATTTTAGATGAAACAGTTATACCACTGTGACTCGGTCCCCAGAGACTCATCTGTTAAAAGTAGGATGTACCATGGACAGGTTGAGGATGGGAATTGAGTAGGAAAGGCCATAGGAGGCACATCACTACCCCTTACACCCCATACAAAGAATGTAGCACTTGCTAAAACACACAATTTATGTTAAAATAAATTTTTTTGTAGAGTGAACCATTTCGGAGATATTCCTTGTTATTTGTGTGAGTTGTGGAGAAACTGTCTGTCAAATGGAACATCATTATTCATTTTCTTATATGTTAACTGTGCAAAAAGAACAGAATTCGAAAACTTTAAAATATTGGACTATCGCTCAAAGTCTATTGGATACCTATATTCTCCTTGTACCTAAAAGAAGATAAACAGTAAGATAATTTTTGCAAATATTTATCTCAACTAACATGAAGAAGATATAGGAATAAGAGTTTGTAAGAATGGTTAGTACAAGAGTAGAGAAAGTCATGTGAATGCAACACATCAGATTGTTTTTTTACTTTCTGTAGTAGTTTTGTTCTGCATATAGAATCATACACACTTTGGAAATCAATAAAAACTGATACATTATCTTCTTTTCTGTTGAAGTCTGGTTTCTTGACTGAGAAGTAAGACTTGTTCATTTGTAGAGTAGAGCTCTCTGAATCTGGCTTGACATGGAGAAATTGAATTTTGTGATTCTAGAAACCAACTTAACCTGTTTGACGCCATTATTTCCATCACTTTTGCTATGCTGGTAAGAGCTATTGGTCTATAATTTGTTATTTCTGATGCTGTTTTATCTTTCTTGAAGAGTGGGACAATTATTGCTTTTTGCCATTCAGCAAGTACAGTGGTTTCCCAGAATAGTTGTAGAGTTTTAGTAGTTGTTGTTTTGCTGTTTTTCCAAAGTTGTTTATGAACTCTGTATGTATGTGATATGGTCCAGAGACAAATAAATTGGTTATGGGTTAATTAAAGGAGTAACAGTTTTATTTCTTAGCTGTGAAACCCCAGAGCCCTATGACATCACTTTGTCAAAATCTTCTTTTTAACGTTATAAAAGAATAAGTTCCTAAAAAGCTAGTGCACATTTTCAATAGAATAGACTTATCATGAATCTAATACTGTAACTAGCCTACTGGAAATTACATATTTGGAAATAATCAAAGAAATATTTACCTTTTTTATATTCAAAACAAATGTATTTTCTCTCGGAATAGATGTAAAAGGTGAAGAAGATTTTTAAAAAAATATTTTAAGAAACAACAATGGATATTTATGAATAGTGTCAATTTCACAAGTATAATCTGTAGTTAGATATGTAGTAGTTAATACATTGAGTATGAGAGGTAGAATCGGAACTGAAAAGTTTAATGCTACAGCTGGGATTTGAACCCTCCGCTTGCCAGGTGAGTGCTCTAACCAATTAAACTACTGTGATAACCTGCCAGATATCATAAGATACAGCATTCAATAATTTCTAAATTAAGAACAAATTAGAAGCTAAAAGCTCCATTTAGCTGATTAATATTGCAAGGTGGTATAATGCTGACTAGTTTCAAGTTGTGTCCAACTTATTCTCAAAGCTATACATACAAATTACCATAGTTACCGATGCTCAACTTAAAAGATCTATTTGTCACCAACCTCTAGGTGATCTACCAGAGTAGAACAATCAAAACTGAGTTGCTTATGTTAAAGTACTGGTCCATAATGCAATACTACAGTGTGGTCCATATAAACCAGAACCATTTTAATGAGAAATAGTTTTTGAACCAATAACAGGACACAGAAACTTAGGCAGAACATAATATACAATTACATTGTTCATTGCTTCTCAGAGCAAATGTTGGAAGTGTCCTACACTGACATCCATACATATCTGCACTTATTTCTCCATATTCTGCTATGTTCTACAAAGAGTATCCTCGCAAACATTGCTTATTTTGTTACTAATGGATTCAGTTTCCTTATCTATTCTTATTTATTTATAAACAGGTTTACAATATTAAAAACATGTTCCTGTATCCAAAGTTCAAGCTTTTATCCTCTTCCCTCACTCTTCTTTATCCTCCTAATCAAATTCCTCCAGATCTAATTCCCTCATTCCTCTTTTAATATTTTCCATCCATTTAAGTCTAGGTCAACCACATCTTCCTCTTCCAGGTGGGTTCCATTCTAAAACTTGTTTTGGTGATCTTATCTCAGGCATTCTGCGGACATGCCCATACCATTCTAGTTGTTTATATCTTATAAAATCCAAAATTGAATTTTGAACTTTCATACATTGTCTTATCACTTTGGTAGAGATTTTGCTAATTTAAAGTGTCTAGTGGATCTCCTGAAACAATCTATTTCATTAGAAATATTTGTAAATTTAAATATCCTATTCAGTTCCAAGATTCTGCTCCATAAGTTAAGGTACTTCTAATTATTGGTTTATTTATCTGTAATTTGGTTTTTTCTAAGGCTATATTCTTGTCCCATAAAACTCCATTCAACATGGATATTGCTGTTCTGCCCTTTTGATTTCTGTATTTAATGTCCTCTTCTTGAGTTTGAACTTATCTTCACTCCTCAGTACATACTCTTTTCACTTCTTTTGATGCATCCATGCTGTCTTCTAAAATTAGATCTTTTTCTTCATCTCCACATGACAAATAGATTGTTTTCTTTAAATAATTTTAAATCCCCATCTATTATATTCTTCAATAAGTTTCCTACTCATATATTCTAAATCTTCATAGTCCTGAGCAATAACTATTTGATCATCTGCGTAACTTAGGGCATGTATTGTAAAATTATCCATATGAATTGCCATATACCTGCATTTGGTTTTCCAATTTTGTAAAGCTTGTTTTATAAATATCTTGAAAAGGATTGGTGATAAACTACAACCCTTCTGTAAACCTTTTGTAACTAAGAATTTCTCTAATACATTTTCCCCAACTCTAATTCTAGATTATGCATTTACATATAATCTATATATGGCATTCAAAATAACTTTATTTTCCATGGTTTGTTCTAAAAATGCCCATAATTTCTTCAAAGGTGCCGAGTTGTATGCCTTTTCTAAACCTACCATCAAAAAATGTACTGGGTGACTTTTTGCATGTTTCTTTTCTATCATTTGTTTCATCACAAAAATGTGATCTATTGTGGATTGTCCCACTCTATAGCTGGCCTGTTCTTCATCCTCTTTTCCTTTACATTCTTCTTCCAAAAAATATTTTAAAATTTTCCACTTTTCTAATAGCTATTCTTACACAATCTATTTTTAAGATACCCCATAAGAAAAAGTTCCACAAGATAATCTGATGAGTGTACCAGTTGTCTCCAGCATTGCACATGTTGAATTCTGTTCTCTTGTGTTTTCGTCAATGAATTTGGTTTAAATGCATTTTCAAAATTAAAACACACTCTCAAAGTGAGTACTCTCATTTCTGTTACAACTGCAAGCTAAAGACTGTCAACAACAATGTTAACAAGTTTTCACAATAAAAACGTGCTGTCAACATGAGTGTTGCATATTTCTGTTCTAACTGCAAACTAAAGATTGTCAAAATGTCAACAACAATGTTAACAGTGCTCTTACTGCATTAAAATCAACAAAATAGGCAACAATGGACAGTGCTACAGAGTCACTAAAACCATAAAATCAAATTATATGTTTCTACGAGCTTTCAGAGGGAAGTTGCAGCCCATTAAAGCAGTTCAAGTTTACATGGATCATACTGTATCCCTAAGTAAAGAGACAGTTCCATTTCCTCATGAAATGCTAGGAATCTTTTTGCAATATAATTTCTCCTCTAAGAGCAATGTAATTGAATTACAGATGAAGAACGACTCTTTGGCATACCAGAAGGTTCTGATGTAAGTGAAGCACTGGCCAACTCTGAGTCTTATTTACTATGGGAGGAATTTGCTGGAGTAGCTACAAACTTGCTAGAGAAGGTAGAAATGTTTCTTGATTCTCTGGATCCACTGGAACCTCTTCCAGAGCCAAAACAATCTGTCTTTGATATCTAAAACTTGATATACTATGTACTATCCTGAAGGAAATATTGATCTCAAATACTTGTTTTGCTCATGTAGAAAAATATCTTTTGTCACCCTTAAAATATTAATGTAAGAAACAGACTATAACATAACAACTTTAGTATCTGTATAAGCAACATTTTTCTTAGAATAAATACTCCTGGTAAATATAGTTATTGCATCCAATGCATCCAATGGATGCATCAAGAGAATACAAAATGAAGATACCTGTTTTAAAATTATTGTAATTATGTATTGTTACTGTTGCACCTAGTACTGATTCATTTTATATAGAATATTTGTTGGCCAATATTGTAAAAGTCCACAACCTTAATGGTATCTTTGGACATTAATATTAACTTTTTCTTACTTTAAAATAAATGAGTAGGAACATGTAAATTCTCTTTAGTTTGTAAGATGCACAAACAACGTAAGACTTGCAAGTAATTTTTATTAACCATGTTATTGCTGTGGTTTTTACCTCTTCAAACTATTCTGCAGGGTTGGGTATATCTTAGCAGAAAATATTCAAGTATATAATACTGTCTGATGGGGAGAATCCATTACAAATATTCAGACTTTTTTAGGTGTATGCTTTATAAATATGTTATATTATAGGTTGAATTTATTTTCCTGTGGTTTTTGGACGATAATCACTGGTTCATATTTTGAGATTGAGAACAGGATTGCATATGTTGATCATATTAATAGGAAAGTGGAAGGTGCTTTTGTGCATCAGTATGTCATTTGTTTATAAATGACCATTTATATTTTCTAACAATTCAGCCAATAGAATGTAGATTAGCCATATCAATATTTTATAGAATAAACATTTTCTATGTGCAGAGCCATTACTATTTTAAGTTCCTTTAGTGAAAGCTCTCATCACACACCATTTCTTTATTGTCAAAATTATTTGTTCTTCAATGCTCAATTTGAGAAATTTAAGATGCACATTTGCTGGAACTTACTGTGATTTGTGGCTAGAGAGAGCACTAATGGCTGTTTTAATCATAGCTGCCTCGAATAATTTATACAATGAAGGATCTGAAAATAAATAAATATGTTTAGATTGCAAAATGAATTGAATTTACTGACACTACATCACTTACTTATTAAAAATGGGACCTGTCTGCAAAGCTTGTTTGCTCTTATTCTCAAACTGATACCAAATGAAAATGAGAGCAAATGAGCTCTTGAAATATGTACCATTTTTAATAAGCAAGTGATGTAGTGTCAGTAAATCTGATTCACTTTACTATCTAGATATTACTACACATCACTGTAAGCAAAATCTTCTGACAAGGTGGTCTAAATAAATATGTTGTTTGCTAATGATGCTGTCAGCCAGGATCATACCAGTGCCACTGGTGTGCTGGTATTTTGTCCCACGGGAGTTCTGTTTACATGCTAATAAATATGCTGATATGGCGCAGTTGCTTTTAAGCACATAAGAACCATTGGTCTGATATGTCACAATGTTTATCAAATAAGCCATACTGGAAATGGGAAGTGAAGAAGTTAGAACTTGAACAATCCTCTTTCCCATTTTCATGATCTGTTGAAGCTATTGAGAATCCTCACATAATGTACATATTTTAACTTTATCATTGTCATTTCCATTCCTGGTTATTATTAATCAGCCTCAAGTGTTTAATTTATGTCTTGTTCATAATGACACGTCACTAAAAAAATCTGATGCGTTACACTCACATGACTTTCTCTACTCTTGTACTAACCATTCTTACAAACTCTTATTCCTATATCTTCTTCATGTTAGTTGAGATAAATATTTGTACAAATTTTCTTATTGCTTATTTACTTCTAGATGCAAGGGGAATATTAGAATCCAGTAGGCTTTGAGTGACAGTCAAATCTTTTAAAGCTTTGAGATACCATTCTCTTTGCATGCTTAAAATATAAAAAAGTGAACAGTGATATTCCATTTCACCAAAGTTTTAAGTTTTTTGTAACTGACACAAATAACAGGGAATATCTCCAAAATGATTCGCTCTACAAAAATATTTAGTCAGACATAAATTGTGTTTTAGCAAGATCTACATTTTTTGTATCATAAGATTTTATCTATCTCTTATGGTTTATGAGTTACTCAAAACAGCACTAAATAGGCAATAGCCAGAAAATTCAAAATATACATTTCATTTGTCATACAAATATCTTAAACATATGGTATTTTAATCAAAATCGTTAAGAGTCATTTTCAAGAAAATCAAAATTTTTTCTTGTAAAGGATAGTTTAGGGTGGGGCTTATTCTTCAAATATAGCATCTTGAAAGACATTAAACTTAAATACCAACTTTGGTTTTTAACCGACTTTTCGTTTTTGAGTTATGATGTCCACAGACTGACACATACAGACAGACACACGCACACACACATACACACATGCGGACCGTTTGCTAAACATGCTTTTCTTTTTGGATTCAGGGTGTCCCAAAACATATATTTCCAGTGAAATCTTGACATCAAGTTTTAGGATGGAATACAGTACTTCCTCTACTTACCAGTAGAGAAAGTAAAAACATTGTTGATCAGTTTCTTCTGAGGAGTGAAATTTTATTTTATTGCTCTTAAAAATGGTATTTCCTAGGGACCTTTATATAGTCATATTCCTGACACATTACAAGAATTTGAACAATGAACTTTCTTTCTTTCCCTGATTATCCTCCCCTTATGTAGGACTTACACCCCCTAGGATTTACAAGTCAGTCTACGGTCAGACGCCTGTCAGGGAGCTGAGGGACCTCTGGACGAGTCAGAGTGAAGACCTGGAAGCAGGTGATCAGCCAAGCACCAGGTATGATAGTGAG
This sequence comes from Tenodera sinensis, assembly GCA_030765045.1. Classification (NCBI taxonomy): domain Eukaryota; kingdom Metazoa; phylum Arthropoda; class Insecta; order Mantodea; family Mantidae; genus Tenodera; species Tenodera sinensis. The sequence goes on along the minus strand of CM060961.1, from coordinate 150,794,694 downwards.
GAAGAGGATGATATGAAATGCAGGTGAAATGGATGATCGGAAAGGTGATAATGGAGCAATTGGTGGAATGAATGGAGGGGGAAACCAGAGAACCCGGAGAAAACCCACTACGAATACCACATGTGGGTCCCTAGGATCGCCTAGGTGGTAGGTGAGCGGTCTAACCACTCAGCCACGGTGCTGCCATTACACTTCAAGAATCAAGAAAGGATAAGTAATAATCTTGGCTGGAGAAAAAGTCCTACCCCCCTGCAGGGAATCGAACCTGGGACCCCCTTGCACAGCAGGCAGGTGGTCTACTAACTGGGCTATGGGGCCAGCCCAAACAATGAACTTAAAGTATCTTAAATTTAAATTCTAAAAACTAATTACCTACATTGTATTGGAAGGATTAATGATGACTGGACCTCAAAATTTTAGGTACCTAATATAGGCTGTTATTGGGCACCATTCTTTAATTTTTGGCAAGATTAAAACTTTATTTCTGGTATCTAAAATGGGCCATAAAACAATTATGCAGTTATATATGATGTAAATATTTTTACATTTTGATGTGATTAAATTAAATTAGACTAGACTAGACTAGATTAGATTAGATTATGTGTTAGACTATAAGTGTCACATGTTATTTGTTTTTGTAATAAATAGCAGAATATATTACCAACATTTTCTCCAAATTTTAAACAGTTAGGCTGTCTTTTGTCTGTTAAAATTATTTTGAAGGCTGAAAATTATATTTCCACTAATACAGAAAACATAGGAGCTAAGTTAAACTTAGTTATATATTTCACAGCTGCTTTTGTATTTTCTCATTTTCCCCACACCAAAACATTTATCACATGAACTAATACAACATATCTGAGATGTTTTTTTTCTTCTTTTTTTTTTCATTACGCTCTCCCTCTTGCACTTCATTTTGTCCCAACTTCTTCCTTAGCAACACTAATTTTCACTTCTGCTTCTTGCACTGCTAACACCTGATCCAACAAAAATGTTTCCTTTGTATTCCAGCCTCATTATTGTTGAGAGCAAGAATGAAATTTCCCTTTACATAAACAAGATCTCACTTAAATGTTTAATTTGTCATCAGTTCCTTTGAAGACAAAACGTAAATTGCACTCAGTAGGAAGCTCTTTTACCATAACAGTAATGTCATCCCAATGTTCTTTATAATAGAGAGCTGCCTCAATTAATATAGGTTGAGATGGAAGAGGAATTTCTGGAAGTTTTTCCTTGAAAAGTGCAATGCATGATGGAGCTTTGCAGGAAGTTTTCTTCACATTGGAGCCCAGAGTATTGACTTCTGGAAATTGGTGAAACGCATAGGCTAAACAGGTGATGTGTGTAAGATTAGGGTAATATCCTTTCAGAAGAGAAGAGGCTGAGATCATGTAGGAAGCAACATCTTTGCAGAGAAGAGAAACTCTATTCTCTTCAACACCACCAGGAAATAACAATTGTAAACTTTTGTTTACAATGAAGGCCATTGTCTTCAGGGATCTCTTTGGTTAATACAATATATAGAGGAGAAGATGTTTCATCGAGGTTGCCAACTATTAAATTTTCAATTTATCTGTTGAGAGCATCTATTGTCTCATCAACACCTACCAAAATGCAAAGATCATCTATATATTCTCTAATTATTACAGCATTTTCTGAGAGTCAATATCCAAATTTGTCTTCATGGATGGAGACTCATATGGGATAGGTTTTTGAGAGTGTTTTTCAAAACATTTACATGATTTTGCAGCAAGTGCCATGGAATATTGGCTGCTATCAATGCTCTGCAAAGATCTGAGCTGAAATCACTAATTGTTGCCAAACTTGCAAAAATTTGAGTCAGCAAAGTTTATTTTGGGAAATTCTTTTCTTTAGTTTTTGTTTCTGTCTTGTGGCATCTATGTGCTGTTTAATGCGATTTCCTCTCTTCTGAAATCTGAAAGAATGGATGAGTTTACTATGTGTGATTCTAAATGTGTAGCCTTAATCAATTTAATTGCCCTTCAAAGTGAGGTATAAATAACTGTATTGGCCACCCTCCTTAAATAATGATAATGATAATCATGGTGATGATGGTAATGGTGACGGTGATGGTGATGGTGATGATAATGATGACGATGATGATGATGTAACAATTTAAAAAATTCCACCCTGACACCGCATGACAAAATGACAAGTTCAGACAGATTACTTTTTCTGTCACTTTATTTTCTTCTAAACTAAAGCAGAAAAACACAGTTCACTTTTACCTTCATCAAGACAGTGTACAATTCTTTGTGATCTCACAACTCGCAGCTGTTGTCTTCTCCTAACCTTGATACATACTTTTTCTGTCTTTCTTCACTTGCTAATGTTTTGGGATCGTGTCCTCATGGTGAGCTACTGCAGAATACACGTCATCATTTGTTAAGGTCAGCCATTGCCACTGCCCTAAGGCAAAACGGATATGAAGCCCATGAAGAAATACACGGAGTGTCAAACGATGGTAGCAATTGTATTGATATCACATTCAAGCCCCAGTCATCACAGGGATTCATCATTGATCCAACCGTACAATTTGAGTCGTATGAGTATCAACCTGAGGAGGTCAATGAGGAAAAATGAAAAATCTATGAAGGAACCACAGAATAAAAATCAATACCACCTACAAGATATGAATATATTTGGCCTGATGATTGGTGCCTGTGGGACCATTCCCAAATTTTTTGTGGATATGTGCAAAGACTTTGGAGAAAGACTTTAATTATCAACTAGCAGTATCTACTCTGAAATAATTCATTGGAATTTTCAGACACCATGTATACGGGACTCAACTCACTACCTAAATGTTGTTGTTGTTTTTTAGTGCCTTGCATCTGGCAATGAAGCCATTAGCATTCGTGCTTTCCAATACTTTTGAACTGTAGTTTCTTCTGATCTTAACCTCTTGAGCGACAGCCATTTAAAATCTCCGCAGGCCGAGAACGGATACCCAATATCCAGCGCAGGGCATTTAAATTGTTAAATGCGCTAAAAGTGCTTCGTAAATACACAGCTGTATTTTGTGTAAATTTTAAGTTATTTTAATGAAACAAAAACTGGTATAAAACTCATTATATGCAGTATACATGTACATCATCAGCAATGTTGAGTTGCATTTACAAATCGTTGAAATGGCACTATTTGTTTCACTGTGGTAAAAAGTTAACTTTGCTTTGTCGAACGCATCTAATATAATTTCTCGGAAAGAAACAGTAGTGGACCCATTGTATGTGTGAGCTATGTGTCAGCAAATCACAGCACAATGTGAAATAGAACACTACTGTATGCGTGGTTTATGACTCATCAGAATAAAGCAGGTTTGCAATTTTTCCTTACACGTGTTTTGTAACTTGGATATAGCAGGCTCCGTTTGTTTCTTTCTTGAAATACATACGTATACTTTCCTGCTTGTAGCTGAAGTGAGAAGCTTTTGAGTGTTACATCTCAGAGCTAAAACATGGCATCAACAAGCAGTGTTGCACAAAGGTTAGCGAGTGGTGGAAGTGTAAGGGCTTCTGAAATTACACACGATAATGTGGAGGACTTCTTGCTGTGTGACAGCGGTTTGGATATTGATGGCGAATTTTCCGAATTTGAAGGGGGTGTGGAGGATATAGGTACGAGTAGCAGTGAGGAAGAATGTGACCAACTTCCTTCAGGTGTTCGTGAAGAGTCAGCATTGTGGAGTGCTGAAAACAATTGCAATACAAACAGGCACATCTTCACGAGCACAGGGTCTGGTGTTCAACCCCAGGCTCAGCTGACTTCTGACAGCCAACCAATTGACATTTTTACAAAATTTTTTACTACCGACTTAGTGTCTCTCATTGTTTCGGAAACAAATGTGTATGCGAGTAAGGTGAAGGAAGACCTGCTCTCTAAAGGTAAATTAGGGCCTAAGAGCAGAATTCAAAGGTGGACAGAAGTAACACTCAATGAGATTTACAGGCTAATTGGTCTAATTATACTTATGGGTGTTATTCGTAAACCTGCATTATACATGTATTGGTCCACAGATGACATGCTAGCTACTCCTTTTTTTGGAAAATGCATGTCAAATAACAGGTTTACGTCAATTTTGCGGTTCCTTCATTTCACCTGCACAGAGAATGTAAATGACAAACTCCACAAAATTAGGCCTGTTTTCGATTATATTATTTCAAAATTTAAAGAAAATTATGTGCCTGGTGAAAAGGTCACTGTTGATGAAAGCCTAATGCTTTGGAAGGGCCGCTTAGGTTGGAAGCAATACATCAAAACCAAAAGGGCTAGATTTGGTATAAAGAGTTTTGATGTTTGTGAAAGTAAAATGGGATATCTTTAAAATAGCTGCATTTACACTGGTCAAGGGACTGACAATACTGGAGACAACGATTTGGTCTTATCTGGCTCCATAGTAATGCACCTAATGGAACCTGTGCTTGATCAGGGTAGGACTGTGTACTTAGATAACTGGTACAGCTCTCCTAAATTATTCATGGCCTTACACAAAAGAAAGACTAATGCAATTGGAACAGTACGTTCAAATCGTATTGGTTTGCCAAAAGATGTGAATACGAAGGCTCTAAGGAGAGGGGAAATGGAGGTGCATCAGCTCCCACCTTTGACCTACCTTGCCTGGCAGGACAGGAGGGTACTTGCGGTATTATCCAATTGCAGTTCTCAGATTTTGATGATTGACACTGGAAAAACAGATGCCCATACCAAAATGTGCATTTTCAAGCCTGGCGTTATCCAGGAATACAATATGCACATGGGCGGTGTCGATCTAGTAGATCAGGTATTGCAAGCATATCCCTCTTTACGAAAAACAGTGAAATGGTATAAAAAGGTATTTTTGAACCAGCTGGATATAACCATATACAATTGTTTGGTAATTTGGAGAGCTCTAAACCCACACAAGACAATGACCTACCTGGACTTTCGACTATCAATAGCTCGCAGCCTAATTGAACAATACCAGGTTGAGAGGCCTCTTCATACTGGGGGTAGAAAATCCAAAATCCCTGCACCCCTCAGACTTCAAGGAAAACATTATCCTAAAAGGATACCGTCAACAGCAAAGAAGTCCCGCCCATCTCGAAGGTGTTTCATGTGCCGCAAGAAGGGAATCCGCAAGGAAACTGGGATGATCTGTGGCGAATGTGGAGATGTGCCCTTGTGTGTTTATCCCTGTTTTGAGGCATATCACTGCAGAAGGAACATATAAAGGTAAGCCAGTAAAGCATATAGAATTTAATTAAATGTTTCATAACGGGGGAAAATTAAAATAAGTTGAGTTAGATAGAGGATAAATAAGGGTTAAATGCACAAACGCACAGGACGTGTATACACGTCCATATCGCTCGTCCGTCATTTTAAATGGACGTGATTTCACGTCCATATCCCTGAAGAGGTTAATGCTTCACAGGTCTTCAAGTGGTCTTCATTCATTTCTGCTGGATCGTTACACAGGGCACATATTAGTGAGGCTGAGATACCTATTCTGTAGAGATGACTTGCTAAGCAGTCGTGATTTGTCAATAGTCGGAAGGCTGCAACCGCTGTTTTCCTTGGTCTCTGGGGGATTATATCTGGGTTGGAAAGTAGTGTAATCCATTTTTTATCTTTGGCATTTGTTTCTATTTCTTGTAGGTATGAATGAGAAAATTTTTTAATGATCAAGCGTTTTATTGAGGAATATGAGAAATTGAATTTAGACTTTTGTTTTATTGTTGTGCCTTTCTTTGCAAGTGAGTCTGCAGCTTCATTCCCCATGACTCCACAGTGTGCTGGAATCCATTGGAGATGAACAGTCTTATTAACTTTTTGGAGTTGTGTTAACATCTTGTGGCATTCTCTAATTTTTGTTGACTCTTTGTAGTATTTGAACATATTCCCTGAATTGCAGCTTTAGAATCCGAAATAATTACTGCCTTGTTAAATTTATTTAAGGGAAGATTTAATAATTGTAGGAGAGCAATGTGTATAGCCTCTATTTCTCCATCATAATTTGTTGTGTCTCTGCCAACAGAATGATAAAAGGAAAAATGTGAACACGTAACTCCAGCTCCAGTAAGGTTTTCCTTGGAGGATCCATCAGTATATATGTGCAGCCATTCTTCTGTGGGATACCTAGTATTGATTGTTTCCAGAGCTAGAAGTTTTTGTATTTCTTTTGGTGTGTCTGATTTACTTATTTCCTCTATTAATTCCAAACTGAAGGTAGGTTGCAATAATTCCAATGGATTTTCTCTTATAAGTAGATTTTCTCTGGTGTTAGGAATGTTCAATTTGGATTTAATCTGTGTTACCTTTTCTAGGAAACTACTATGAGTTTTAAGGATTGAAGGGGGAAGGTTCTCTTCTGTCCATTTAGAGTCTGGCAGTCGTAACATTTTCTCGTGTTGGAGCAATGCTTGTTCTTCTATTTTTGTTGTTATTGATGGGGTCCGTGTTAAGGCAAGCATGGCATGAATAGGTGTGGATTTAACTGCTCCAGTGATTAGGCGAAGAGCCTGATTTTGTATTTGTTCAAGTTTATTGATGTTAGCATTTGTTGCTGTTATTAAAGCTTCAGAACAGTACAAGAGGTTTGGTTTAACATACATTTTGTATGTTGTGTTAAGGACTCTCCTTGAGCAGCCCCATTTAGCACCAGCTAACCTTTTCAGGATTTGCAGTTTCTTTTCAACCTTTTCTGAGATGTTTGTTATATGTTTTTTCCAACTTAGCTTTCTGTCGAAAGTGATGCCTAAGTATTTGACATCATCAACTGCTTTGAGTGGTTTACCATTATAATTTATGTTAATGTTAACTGGTTTGTATTTTAGTGTAAATAATTCACAATTTGTTTTTTCCACATTGATAGTCATGAGGTTTTTGGAGCTCCATTCATGTACTTTGCTTAGGGCTGTTTCTATTCTGTCTTTAATTAATTCAGGTTTTTTTGGAGAGCCTGAAGTCCAAATGACTACATCGTCAGCAAATAAAGCAATTTTGGTTTCTAAAGTTTTTATTATTGATGGAAGGTCATTTATATATATGTTAAAGAGTGTTGTGCTCAGAACAGCACCTTGTGGAAGTCCTCGGTGTGTTTGTTTATATTTGGAAATGTATGTATTATATTTTGTGGCACAAAATCTTTGTGAAATAAACTGAGTTATCCATTTAAGCATGTTACTTTTCACACCTATTGATTGCAACTTCTCAATTAATTTGTTTCTCCAGACTGAGTCATATGCTGATTTAAAATCAATGAATACTGCTAAGGTATCCTCCTTTCTATTGAAAGCTTCCTTGATGTCTTGGCTTAGTAGGAGTACATTTTCACTTGTACTATGATTCTGTCTGAAGCTGTTCTGTGAACTATTAATTAAGTTGTAATATTCTAGGAACCAGTTAAGTCTAGATGCCACCATTCTTTCCATCACTTTTGCTATAACACTGGTCAAAGATATTGGCCTGAAACTATTAATATTGTTTGAAGGTTTGTTTTTCTTTAAAATTGGGATGATAATGGCTTTTTTCCAGTCGGAAGGTACAGTCATTCTCCAACACGTGTTATACAGTTTAACCTAAATGTTTCTACATCTAGAACTTTTGAATAACATCAACTTTGAGGGGATTTAATTGTTATATATATTATTTTATTTTGTTCTTGTAAATAATATCAATTCAAAATGTAAATATTTCTTTTGTAACATTTAATGTAAAATGCAGATGGTATTCTTTGTCATAGTGGCAACCTGTAAATGTACAGGAAGACTTTGAAATAAAATAATCTCTCACAAACAGCTGGCTTTGGCCATAAAATCACTCAGCACTCACTAAGACTCACGATCCCATTACAAACAACTACTCTCTTTGTTTCACAAAAACTACTCGCTTCTCTCATCATCTCACCACCTTTTACAAACAAGAATGACCTAGCCTGGGTCTTTCTGGTAATTGACCTTTTTCTAGAAGCTGTCACAAATAAATCAACAGTTGAGGCTTTGCAAATTCTGGAAACTGCTTTGTTCTGCTGTGCTGATTGTTGCCAGTCACATATTCACAAGCAGTGGCATTAGGTAGCCTGACCTTGAGTGCTATTGACGCACTCACCAGCAAGTGGTGTGAGGTAGCTTGGCCTTGACTGCTTCTTATGTATAGCTGCTGCAGTAGGCTGGTATCACAATAATAATGATAATGATAATGATGATGATGGTGATGATGATAATGATAATAACAACAACAACAACAATAATAATAATAACAACAATAAAAATAACAACAACAACAACAACAACAATAATAATAATAATAATAATAATAATAATAATAATAATAATAATAATAATAATAATAATAATAATAATAATAATAATAATAATAATAATAATAATAATAAGAAGAAGAAGAAGAAGAAGAAGAAGAAGAAGAAGAAGAGGAATAGTAGTAATAATAAGAGTAATAATAGTAATAAGAAAAGAATAACAATAGTAATAGTAGTAATAATAATAGTAATAAGAATAACAACAATGACGACGACGATGATGATGGTGGTGGTGGCGGTGGCGGTGGCTGCGGCGGTGGTGGCGGTGGTGGTTTGCGGGTGTGGTGGCAGTGGCGGTGATGGTGACGATAATAATAACAGCAATAACAACAATTATTTTCCCAACAGAAATAAGATTGTGGCACCATGGCTGAGCTGTTATACTGTTCGTCTATCACCAAGGTGGTCCAGGTTTGAACCCAGGGAGCTGCATGTTGTATGAGTGGTGGACAAAGTGGCACAGGGTGGGTTTTCTCTGGTTTCCCTTGCCACTCATTCCACCAACTGCTCCATTCTCACCTTTCCAATCATCCATTTCGTGTGCATTTCATATCATCCTCTGCCTCACTCTCATAACTGCTACTGTGCTGATCAGCCGCTTCCAGGTCTTCACTCTGTCCATAGGTTTGTCTGCTCCCCAACAGGCATCTGACCCTAGGCACAGGCTTGCATGCCCTAGGGAGTATAAGTCCTCCACAGGGGGAAGGTAAACATAAAAAGAACAAGAAGGAGGAAGGAAGAAGAAAGAAGAAGAAATAAGATCATTATAATACATAGACAGGAACAAATTTAAAAAGCTTTCAAACACTTCTCTTTCAGTATTATTTCTCTTCACACTGCTATGCCAGGCAATTAATACAAATTAGGATGTAAGCATTAAACCATACACTAGAGATGAAAACTAGATATGAAAATTAAGCTATATATGTATTGCACATTGTTGTTCAACCAATAGGCAGAGTTCCACAAAAGATCTGCAGCCACAACCACAGGTGGTTACCCAACCCCCAGCCAAAGGAGGGCCCAAGCTTCTGCCTATCATTACACCTGACTTCAACAATCATGGGAGCATGATGTGACTCCCAGCCTCGCACCTGAAAGGAAGGCTAGAAAAATGCACCTCCAAACCTCCACGATAGAGGATTTCAAGGTGGTGAAAGCAATATTGCAGAAGAGGAACATCCTGCTCTACAGTTACTCATGGCAGCACCATCAATCATCAGAGCACTTGCCTCTAATTGCACACCCAGGACTTCAAGATGGTGTTCCTAGAGGAATACAATATCAGTGCTATATCAGTGGTGCAGCTGAAAAAGATGATTGTCTCAGACAGTACCCCCCCCCCCTTGCAATAGAAGCTGCGCCATCACCTCCAGGTCCAATGCTGACAGAGGAGACTGCAGCATTTGCACCTTCTCCACCACAGAAGCAACAGAAAAATAGTGGATGGCCTGCCATGGAGATTAAACAACCATCTGCTCAACAACAGGGGGTACAGCTATTTTCATCAAGTCATATCATTTATACCCCTTTTCCCCTCCTGCCACTACAGCTTGTGGAGGCTTGCGCCATAAGGCTTGCCATCGGTAGGCTGGACATGTTGCTGGTAATGGCATATGATCCTCCTAACAACTGCTTCTATGAGGCAGATTTCAGCATACTCCTTAACCTACACCCAGTGGTATGTATCGCAGGAGACACCTCAACACAAAGCATGCCCACTGGGATAGCCACATCAGTAATGCAAACGCTTTACCACCTTATCAGTGATAAATCAAGCATACCTGTGCATAGACCAAGAGGGCCTATGTTCCATCTGGCACAAGAGAGGCCGGATGTGCTTGACATCATGATCACCAGAAACATTCCTTTTCATCTAGACCTCTCGGTTGTCAGTGAGCTGCATTCCAACAACAACCCAGTCCTGGTGGATTCCAACATTGACATGCCAGCACTGGTAACTCCAGACTGTACATATGAGGTAGACTGGGATGCAGCTGTCCTTGAATTAAACCAGTCCGTGGACCTGCGACCACGCATCAATTCTATTGATGCACTGGAAGCGGCGGGCACTGCATTCTACCAACATATCTGGAATGTGGTGTGTGCACACACACACACACACACACTGCATACTATCAGACAAACCCAACCCAAGAACCGTACTTAACAAACTCCGACAGCTGCTCAAAGCTAAAGCAACTGTTTGGAAGCTATGGCAGTATTTCTGCCATCCCTGGATACAGGCGATCTACAAGCGGTTCAAGTCCCTGGCTAGGCACCTGCTGCAGGCACATCGCAAAGCAGCCTGGGAAGACAATGAAAAATGACTCACCGAGAAACAACCTTGGCAGATAATCAGATTCCTAAGGAAGGACAAAAGTGCATACTAGCATCCCCTCCATGGCACTCGCGGGAGACCCTCCTTTGAGCCCCAAGAGAAAGTCATGGATTTTGCAGTCCATCTGAATTCTCAGTTTGAACCTCAGGAAGATGCTCAGGATCAAGACTTTATTGAACTCGTGGAGACAACAGATGACCACCTCTATTTGAAATCCCCTGCTGCATGAAGAGATGCATATCCCCACAATCACCCCAAGACAGGTGGCTTTCCAAATAAAAAGTCTGAACCAAAGCAAATCCCCTGGACACATCACAACACCCATGCTCCAGCACCTACCCGGAAAGGCCCTCATCCACTCGATGTAGATTTACAATGCATATCTATATCTTCATCACTTTCCAGCTTGTTGGAAAGAAGCAAGTGTGGTCTGCATTTTGAAGCCTGGCAAGAACCCGGTCTTCCCCTCTAGTTATCACTCCATCAGCCTATTTCCAGTCATTTCAAAGATCTTTGAATAGTTACTCCTATCCCGCCTAACTCCTCTTTTTGAGGAATGGCAACTCATCCTGGATCATCAGTTTGGTTTTCGCTGTGGACGCACTATAACCCTACAGCTACTGTGACTGACAGAGAAGGCTGCCCTGGGTTTCCAGGAAAACTTCAAAACAATCATGTTGCTCCTGGATGTGGTAAAGGTCTTTGCAACCGCATGTCATCAGGGCCTACTGCACAAACTCTGAGAGGCCAAAATCCCTACCCCCTACAACACCCTAATTGGTAGCTTCCTTCGGTATCACAAAAATGTTCACTATTGCTTCTCTCCACTACAAAGGCAGCTTCACACTATTGGCAGATGGAGTGAGCAGTGAAGAATAGCCATCAGCTCGCAGAAGAGCCAAGCTCTACTACTGCACAAATTTCAAAGCTGGTGGTCGGACAGAGCTCTGAGACTGAGGCAGAGAAGAATCCCCTGGGTTAACTCCACCAAATACCTCGGGTTGCTGCTCAACCATAGTCTAACCCTCACTCCACATGTAAGGACAAAGATTGGCCTAGGCCACGATGCCCTCAGGCAGCTGTACCACATTTTCCGTTCAGCCATGCCCACATCTGAAACTACGTTTGTACCGTGCAATCATCCCACCCCTAACAATGTATGGTGTGAGGCCTGGGGATTGGTGGCTCAAACCAACTACCATCTGCAGGTTGCTGGCCATCTGCAGAACAAGATGCTTAGGATGATCTACAATACCAACTGTATGTTCCTATTTCACATCCTTCACACTCAGCCCGGCATTCCATATATAGTGAACGTTGTGCGGGACAGAGCTCCAAAATTGCACCTCATCCTAGCCAGCTGGTCAATAACTGGGTCAGTATGACTACCAGCTACCCAGATGGCGGCAAAGCTGCTGTTTACCCAAGGATGCCCTGGGCTGGTTATTAACAGAACAAAGACACTTATATACAATCTGTGATAACTTAATCATTTGTTATAGCATCATGGAAAAAATATTTACTATGCGCAGTACTTTTTTGGCCTAATATCTGGTGATTTTCAAATGTGAGGTATCTGATCCAGTACCTATGTTTCTGTACTTTGTAAGTTGGTCTGGGTGGCCCATTTGGTTAGACACCGGTCTCTGATCCTGAGGTTGCAGATTCAAATCTGGCCCAGACCAATGGTTTTTAAGTGTACTTAAAAACAACAGCTCCATATCAGTAGATTACTGGCATGTAGAAGAACTCCAGCACACCAGCGATGCTGATATGATCCTGGTAATTGACAGCATCATTAAACAACAAAATAATGCTAATTTTTTAAATGTGCTCTGAAAGCTATTTTTAACATGGGTCAACATACAGACTGGTCTGTTACACTTCTGGAATATTAACAGCTCCTTCAGGATCTGAAGAACTGTTCAGAATCTTGTTCAAACAGGAACAAAACATATTCTAAGAGATCAGGGAAGTCTATCAGAATTGCTAGAAATGGAATAAATAATCATTATAAGACAAGAAGGGTGATGGGCAATGTCTTTCTGCAATATATAAAGCACAGCATGTGTCTCCAAACATAAGAAAAAGAAAGAAAAAAGTTGACAGAAAAACCAGTTATTGTCACCAATATTTGAACTACCTTCAATGCACAATATATGTATGTCAATAGAACATTTCCTGCTTGCAGTATCATTTTTTCCAGTAATATACATTCCTTTAAGATATACCATTAGTGCCATTAAAGGGAGTTTAGGATAAATATGTTTAAACTGTTCCCTAAATACAAATGCTGAAGAAATTTAGTGTTATATATTCTGTAAAAATACATGTGTTATCCATTTAAGAGGCCTACATTTCTGCTTTTGAAATTAATTCCTATTAAATCCTCAGCCAATGCATAAAGTTGGCTGTTCAGTAGAATATCATTTATGAAGAATCAGTGTCACTAATGTACACATATGCTATATTTTATTAGTGGAAAATTATTTTTATGTCACTCTTTGCAGATATTAACTGCAATTATTTGTGATATGTAGTAAATTATTGTATAATAAAATAAATTATATTGTTTCATTAATCAACACGCATGCTTATTATAGCCATTGTGCCAACAGACATTCATTACATTGCAGGTGAAACGACAGAAAACAATTATCGCTTTCTTTCCTTTTTATTTTTTGAACACTGAAATATAGTACTTTAATCTTGCTTTCAAACCTTTTTGCAGAAAAGGAACATATACAGTTTTGGGGAACAGATAAGCAAGTAGCAAATTCTTTTCTACCTCTAAAATTAATAGGGAAGGGAAAAAAAATCGGATAAGAAGGAAACTGTCATCCAAACAACTTACTACATCCAAGGTATGTGAATAATATTTTCTCAATAATGAATGACTAATGATAAAACAGCACACAACTTTTTAGCAAAGAGTCATAAGGTATTTAAAATGTATCTTTATTTATTCTAAGAAATTAACAGAAAAGATATATTTTGCTACTCTAGGTATAAAGATAACTCAAATATAACAATGTAACATAAATATAAGTGAAGTTCAAATCAGTCATCTATAACAAGCACCTAGTTTTAATACAATCATAAATATAGATAATCACATTTTTTCATAACTTTTTGCAGTTTTTACAGTTGTAGAATTACATACATAGGCATTTAAATTAAACTTTTCTGAAACTACAAACAGTGCATTCTAAGATAACAGTTATACGTAAGAAATTCTTTATGTCCTAATAATTAAATATGAGCATAATAGATAATAATATGAATTTTGCTTTTTCATATATTCATTTAACCCATTAATGCCCAACTTATTTTTTTTTTCAAAAATTAAGAAAAACACATGCATTGTAATGGTTTAGCACACAGTATGCCAACAATATATTTTGTTTGCCTTTTATTTACCCAGTGTCCCAAAATCACCCAGTCTATAAATAGACCAGTGGGCATTTAACGGTATCAAAATATACTGTAATGATGAACAAATACATTTCCATCAGGTTCATGTATTTTATGATTAAACTTTATTTTTTAAAGCAATTACAGACATTTAAAGTCACTTATTAACTGAAACAGTTGGCATGGTAAAAGCTTTTTATCAACTGTGGTGAGGGTCAAAACATCCATGGCAAAGTTTTACATCACATTTTTTGCAGAATCTTAATTGGCATGCAATCTTTCAAAATTGTTTTCCTTTGTTTCGATTTTTCATTTGAAGCATGGTCATTTTCTGGAATTTTTGTGTACTTGGAAGCACATTTTTTGTATTATGTTGGTCAGTTTCAAAGTTTCCTTTTTTTGGTTGAGTTTTCAAATCTAGAGTCATTTGATTCTTGTATGTCACCCTTTTTGAGGGAGTGAAATGTACTTCAACTGAACTGGAAATATCATTCATATTTACTATATCTGTAGTGCTTCATCTTCATCAGGCAGACTGTCTGGATCAGGACGAAGAATTACATCAATTGTACTATATGCATCATGAATTTTATTGGAAAAGCTATTGTCACTTATAGTAACCAGCATAATTCCTTTGAATTTGATGTCATAATTGTTACACACCATATTTCTGAAAGTAATCTAAAAAGAATGAAAAGTAAAAAAGAAATAACCAACGGACTCGCACATTATGGTTCTCATCTTTTATTAGCATAGAATTGCAAACTTATCCCCAAAAATAACAGCTATAAGACATACATATGTACCTTAGGAATCTATGTACTTATATATTATCGTCACTTCAAAGAACACAATATAGAATACTGTTGAACACCAGTTCACTCTGTTTCAAACAGAAAAACTATAGAAGACAAATAACACACATAGCAGTGCTTGCATACCATTACAGAAGTAACAATGTTACTAGCTGTTGCAGAAGGTAAGGTTTCTGTGAGCTGACATGAGATAACACTTGTGCCCAATGGTCTATATATACACCACTTGTTTTTAGGCTTATATTTTCAGTGTTAGAATTGCATACAGTGGCACATTCTTTGGGTGATGCAATAATATGAATCTTTATTGGCAGTTTATTGTATTACAGAAAGTTAGGAGGGAAACATAACAAGGAAAAAAACAATAATATGCTTTCCAAGGCACTGCAGTAATTTGCAGCTCATTACTGTAAATTAATAAACTACACAATATTCTAGTTTTAAGAGACAATAATGTGTACAACATAATCAGATAACACCAATGATGACATGCATGGTCAAAATAACTCTTGAGAATTATTATTTATTTATGCCAACAAACTTACTGTTGGTGTTTTTAAACACACAAGCCGTGTGTGGGCAAAGTTTAAGAGGTAGAACTGGTTATTTAATCCTGGGATATAAAGTACTTACAATAGTAAGTCACCATTTGGGTAATTGTTTCTGATGTGAGACTGCCTTTGTGGTTTACCAGGAGAAATACGAACTGGCTTGAGAATTTAATGCCATTCTGGCAGTTTGTCACAATAGCTCAGTGGTTAGAGCGTCTGCCCGGCAAGCGGAAGGTCTGTGGTTCAAATCCCAGTTGTGGCATTGATTTTTAAGTTCCAGTTCTACCTCTTAACTCTTGAGAATTCATGTAAATTAAAATAATACAATAAAATAATTAAATAATATCTGTAGTGGTCTATAAATAGACCGCTGGGCATTAATGGGTTAAGTTTAAAAATATTTTAACATTAATCAATACAGACATTTACTGACCATATTAACCAGGGGTGTCTTGTCCCTAAGGGCTCTCAGGTTTTTGCCCTGAAAGAAAAACTTAAAAATGGGGTTATAAATATTATTTTTGTCATTGTCATTATCATTATTATCATCACCATCACCATCACCATCACCATCACCACCACCACCAGCGCCACCGCCGCCGCCACCGTCACCGCCACCGCCACCGCCACCACCACCACCACCATCATCATCATCATCAAGTGTGCTATTTTGATTCTGTCAATATGATTCAGCTATTATCGGGGAATTTTAATTGGGCACATACCATGCCATGCACAACTGTAGGAAAATACCCCTGGTGATGTAGATGTAGAGACTCTCTGAGGCTAGTCGCAAATAGAGTGTGCCTTAGAGCATGCTGCTGATAGCTTGGTAAGAGAGGGGTAAGGGAAAACATGGTTGGTTGTAGTGAGGATTCAGGCCTATTTCAGTTTAGTTGCATAGTACATGTGCCTGAATGGATAAAGATGTTTGCAGTTTGATTTTTTATTTCTGGCTTTCTTTTGCTATGAACAAGGAAGATTTTTTTATGCCAGAAATTTAAATTGAATGTTTATTTTGGATGCTCTTTAACTGCTACGATTCTCAGCATCTCATTTTATGACAGGCATGAGAGACCCCTTAATTTTGCTCATAGGCCTCTTTATCAGGCTTGAGATTCTTTTATGTGCTGTAAATCTAGGACACAGGACCACTGGCTTTACTTCCTTACTAAAGGAAGCCATGCTAAAGACTTTTACGCCCAAAAAGAATTCATCATCCTCTGCTGGCTTTGAACCCATCACTTTGGGAACCATGTTACCCATGGTTGATGACATTTTGGATATTAGGTGACTAAGAAACACTTCATATTAAACAGTTAAGCCCTTGTCACCCTAATGTTCACTAATACAGAAACACAAATCACAGTCACACTATTTCAATCCAGTCTGGTACAGGAACAAGCATGAAAGATAGTAGCTCAAGAAAACATTGTTTTGCTTTAACTGTTTGTTGTTTGGTGGTGATGCTTCATGGAAGTTCATGGTATGAGTGACTTAAAACATCTTTCAGAAAGAACTAAGTCACATGAAATAAGTTCTTCTCACTTTGGAAACTCCTTTATTTTAAGTTTGCTTGGAAAAGTTGATGTTCAATTACAAATTTGATACCGAAATTTAGATTTCCGATCGAATGGGCTTTTGAAAAAGACACGTTTTAATTTAATTGCCGGATGTGAGATTTGCGATAAGTGTTAAGTAATAGCATAAATAGATAATAGAGCAGGAAGTGTTGTAAGGTGAGCAAGATATGAGTAAATAATAGTCGTTAAATTTGTAGGATAAACACATTATTGGTTTGAAATTAGCGAGTCATGACGTCATACCACATAGTTTAAATACACGTTCGAAAGTCAAGTCTACTAACCTTAAAAGTCGCGCGATATATTTAATAAAATATAAAGTAAATATCGTTTAATCCTAAAAAGGTAATTATATATTCGAAATTCATAAAAGAACATGTTATAATAGAAAGGGACATTTCTAAATTGCGGGAAAAGGAAATAGCATTTTGGATACGAGGCTTTCTTGGATGACGTCATGACATTCAAATTGAAGAACGGTTTTCTTAGCGTGGGTAAGAGAGAAAGCGTCACTACTCAACCAGAGACCAGTACGGCAGGTCGTGCTGTGCGGATGTGAGTGCGATTCCTCTACATATACAAATATTTTCGGCATAGCTCCCGAAAATATTTAAGAGGCAATAAATAATATATAAAAAGTTTCCTTGGGTTGTCCATTACTCCTACGCAGACCCGAGATAAAGAGATCTCTTGCAGAGCCGGAGCGAACCACATCAAAGGGCAACACCACGTCACCAACGACATTTAAGCATCAACGGCCGATACAGCGATACATCAGGAAGCGAAGAACGACTTATAGCTTCAAATTGATGAAGTATATAGGCTGTTTCATGACACATTGTTCAGGGATCACAAGAAGTGGAACATTTTCATGGTTTCATACAGCTTAGTGAAAGATCTGAACCAGGGATAGCCCAAAACATATTAGAAGCACTGGAGCTGTACAAGCTGAAAAATGAACTGGTGTCTCAAACATATGATGGCAGATCTGTATTCCGAGGAGTGCAGCATGGAGTCTAGAAATTTGTAAGGAATGTGTATGTATGTGCTTATTTTGCACACTGATATGCACATGAGCTAAACCTTATTATGTAACAAAGATGCACTACCACCATAGCCATCAGGATTTTTTTGCCAATTTATTGGCATTTTCTACTTTTTCTCTTCATCTAGCAAGAGGATGTATTTACTTCAGGAGTTGTGTCATCAAAGGGTCTGCAAACATGTCAAACAAAATAGAATTTCCAGAGTAGAGTGGTCCTTCCATTTATCAGCGCCAACAATCCCTGATATAGTGTTCTGAAATTATTCACCAAGATGACTCATGGGATTCTGTGTCAATAAGGGAAGCAACTGGACTAATAAATTTGTTGAAAATGGGGAAACCATTTTATTCTTGGATTTTTTTAACAGAAAAAAGTTTTATTGGAAAGTGTTTCAACATTTTACAGAAGAAAATTACAACTATGGTATATGTGAAGGAACAACTTCATAAATTTGTAGCTGCCATCAGTGACAGGAATGAACTAACAAATACACCAGGCGATCATTCTGTGATATGTAACATCTCCAGGAAGAGAACAAGAAGTGTTAATAAAATGGTGCACTGTAAGTAGAACTCTGCAGTATAATTATTCAGCAAGCTGAAGAAATATTTGGTACAAATGAACATTTAGTGTTTCAATTTGGTCAATCCTATGAAATTTAATGCCTTAAAGTTAAAATTTTCTGATAACTGTTGGAACTGTCCCATTCACTTCCATTTCATAGTAGAGGGAAAAAATAAAGAGTAAACTTTGTGTATTTTGCTCTATTGAAGAGAAGAAGGGCATAAATTTTGTTAGTGCTCTATATACTTTCTTCATTAAAAAACAACTTTAAGAACATGTTTTCAGAAACAGTTAATCTTTTTTGACTATTATGTGGACTTCTTAATTCAAGATTATTAGCTTTAATAAGCACACTCAAAAAATCAAAGCTATATAACTCCTGAATATTAATAAAGATAATAGTAGCTGCTAGAAGAAGATGTAAACTCAGGCATGTCAGAGCTTATAAGTTACATGTCTTAAGGTTTCTTTGTCTTGTACAGTGGTAAATCTTAGCAGCAATTTGCCCTGAGGGCTTAGGAAATTAAAGAAAGGAATTTTAACATATAATTTCCTATACAGACAGTCAAGAATCTGAAACATTTGTTGGACTATTCATCTGAAGCAGAAAATTTTCCATTTTGTTATAATCCTATTAGTAAAATTATGGTAGACTACTGACTTCATCTTAGCAAAACATTTTATAAAATTATGTTAATTCTGTACAAGCCAAAGCTTTCATCCTTGAAACTCTCAATATAATATACCCTATCACGATTACAGATTCATATCTGTACTGATGGCTCTCTTCTGAATTATGAAAAAGGATTTGGAATGTTTTGTCAGTTCTTTTCCTTTTAGTCACTACTGCCAGGTTGAAGTTCATGCAGTTATTCGGTTTTTGAGTGCAACAGTAACTCAATCAATCAAAATTCTCCATGATGATGGAAGTTTATGGAAAGTCTTGTATGGATGTCAAAATGTTTGCAAGTGGTGTAGAGAGTTTGCAGATGGTTGTAAGGAAATTCATGATGAGGAAAGAAGCAAGAGACCATAATTTCTCAACAAAACAATTGTAAAGGTTGAACAAATCTGTTTCAAGATCGGTGGTTCACTCTTAATGAGCTCTGCATTGTTGTTCCTGAGATTTCTCGAAACACCATTCACTGGACTTTGATTGAAGCATTGAAATTTTGGAAGGTCTGTGCAATATGGGTCCCAAGAATGCTGACAGCAGACCACAAAAGGCAATGCACTGAAACTTCCTGCCAATTTCTTCAATGCTATGCAATGAAAAGGACAAATTTTTGGATTCAATACTCATGGGTGATGAAACCTGGACTTTTCATTCACACCTGAGACCAAACAACAATCATGTGAGTGGCGGCATTCTGGTTCACCCAAGCCTTGAAAATTCAAAAGAACACAGTCTGCCGGTAAAGTCATGGCAACTGTGTTTTGGGATCAAAAGGGGATATTGTTGATTGACTTTATGGATCCTGGACAACAATAAATGCTGACAGGTATTGTCAGATATTAAAAAACTCAGACAAGCAATTCAGAACTGAAGAAGAGGAATGTTGAGCAAGGGCATAAGCCTTCTCCATGACAATGCTTGCTCCCACACTGCGCGTTAAACTATGGATCTTCTGCCATGGTTTGGATGGGACATCATCACCCATCCACCCTATGGTCTGGACTTAGCACCCAGTGACTTCCACTTGTTTCCCAAGTTGAAAGAACACATGGCTGGAAGGCGTTTCAGTGATGACGACGAGCTGAAAGATGAGGTCAAACAATTCTTCAATAGCATGGTAGTGGGCTGGTATGCCATGAGCATACAAAAACTGCCACACCATTTACAAAAATGCATAGATCAAAATGGTGATTAGAAAAATAGAAATAGAAAATAGAAAAATATTCAAGGTTCAAAACCATGTACCATTTGTTGTCAATAAATATTTCTTTGTATATTAAAAAAATTGGAGACCTTACTTTTGGGATTCACCCTCCTATTTTGGCAAAAAAGGGAACTAAAAACAGCTTCATGATAAAACAAAGCTTCATAGAAATCAGTTAAACAAATCATAAAATGAAAATAATTTCTGGTTAAAACCAAAGGTAACAATATTAAAAATCTGATGTGTTGCAGTCACATGACTTTCTCTACTCTTGTACTAACCATTCTAACAAACTCTTATTCCTATATCTCCATGTTAGTTAAGATAAACATTCGTACAAATTATCTTACTGCTTATGTCCTTGTAGGTGGCAAGGGGAATATTAGAATACAGAAGGCTTTGTGCGACAGTCAAATCTTTTTGACCTTTGAGATTCCATTCTCTTTGTACGATTAACATATAAAAAAATCTGATGTGTTGCACTCACATGACTTTCTCTACTCTTGTACTAACCATTCTTACAAACTCTTATTCCTATATCTCCTTTCTTGTTAGTTGAGACAAACATTTGTACAAATTATCTTATTGCTTATTTCGTTGTAGGTGCAAAGGGAATGTTAGAGTATAGTAGGCTTTGTGCGATAGTCAAATGTTTGAGATTCTGTTGTCTTTGCACACTTGACACATAAAAAAAAAAATGAACAGCAATGATCCATTTCACGAAAGTTCTAAGTTTTCTGAAACTCACACACATAACAAGGAATATCTCAGAAATGGTTCACCCTACAAGAAAATTTATTGAGACATAAATTGTGTATTTTAGCAAGATCTACATTTTTTGTATAGTATGATTTGGTCTATCTCTAACGGTTTACCAGTTATGCAAAAGTCGTCCAGAGTAAATATGACTACAGGGGCAATAGCCAGAAAATTCAAGATATACATTTCATTTGTCATCAAAATATCTCAAACATATGACATTTTAATAAAAATCGTTAGGGCCATTTTCAAGAAAATAAAACTTTTCGAAAATTTTTCCACGTAAAGGGTAGTTTAGGGTGGGGCTATTTTCTTCAAAATCTTCGTGTCACATCCTTGAAAGATATTAAACTCAAATACCAACTTTGGTTTTTAACCGACTTTCCGTTTTTGAGTTATGCTGTCCACAGACTGACAGACTGACAGACTGACACACAGACACACACACATACACACATGGACCTTTTTCTAAAAATGCTTTTTTTGGATTCAGGGGGCCTCAAAACATGTATTTCCGGTGAAATCTCAACATCGAATTTTTGGGTGGAACACAATACTTCCCCTACTTACCAGTAGAGAAAGTAAAAATGAACAACATTGTTGCATTTCGCTAAAGTTCAAAGTTTTCTGAAACTCACACACATAACAAGGAATATCTCCGAAATGGTTCACCCTACAAGAAAATTTATTGAGACATAAATTGTGTATTTTAGCAAGATCTACATTTTTTGTATAGTATAATTTGGTCTATCTCTAACGGTTTACCAGTTATGCAAAAGTCGTCCAAAGTAAATATGACTACAGGGGCTACAGCCAGAAAATTCAAGATATACATTTCATTTTTCATAAAAATATCTCAAACATATGACATTTTAATCAAAATCGTTAGAACCATTTTCAAGAAAATCAAAATTTTCGAAAAATCTTCCATGTAAAGGGTAGTGTAGGGTGAGGCTATTTTCTTCAAAATCTTTGCGTCGCATCCTTGAAAGACATTAAACTTAAATACCAAGTTTGGCTTTTAACCGACTTTTCGTTTTTGAGTTATGCTGTCCACAGTCTGACAGACACACAGACACACAGACAGACACACACACAGACCTTTTTCTAAAAATGCTTTTTTTGGATTCAGGGGGCCTCAAAACATATATTTCCGGTGAAATCTTGACATGGAATTTTTGGGTGGAATACAATACTTCCCCTACTTACCAGTAGAGAAAGTAAAAATGAACAGTCAAAATGAGATAATTTTTTGAATGACCATCAGTAGTTCCTGATTTACCTGGAAAAACTTCTATTGTCACATTCCAACGTATTAAAGGACATGATTGTTCCAATAAACATCTTTACAAAGTTGGGATATTAACTTCTCCAAGTGATTTACTGTGCTCTAAAGAAGAAGAAATGGACATGCAACACCTTAAGAATACTGACTCTTTGTGGCTTTTGAAAGTCTAACATCAAAATTTTGGGAAGCTAGGAGAATGATTTCATTATTAACCCCGGAGCATTAGAAATACATAGTTTAATTTCTTATATTTAATCAAACTTACTTTGACATTTTTACAAATGCAAGCAAACTGCCACTTTATAAAATAAATAGATTATGAAAAAGTAATTGACAACTAAATTACTGAAGAGTCAATTATATACTCATTCTTACTTCATTTAACTAATTTGAACTTTGAATATTCTTCCTGGACCAATTGTTACATTGCCAAATAGCCTTTGCGAAGAATCCCTATTGTATTTGAAGGTCCCCATAGTTTTTTTGATAAACTTGAATAGGGAATCCTTTCTTCAGGAGTTGTTGTTGTTAGCTGATGCTGGATTTCTGACAATGAAGTCACTAATCCTCTTGCTCTCCAATATTTTTCAACTTTTACAATTTCTTCAGGAGTTTAAAAATTCTTTAAGTGTGGTTCATCTTAATGTATATCTTTCTTTGCAAATGTCCAGTTCCTTTGGCTTTTGAACAACTTTCAGTAATTTATGTTTAATTTCATACTTATTGTCCCTGAAATGGGCAGATTTATCAATCTGTTTATGTTTTGTATTCCTCCTGGTAGTTTGTAGTAAGATATTAGATTTCCCCTTGTTTTTCCAATATAGTCCCTGCTTTTTCCTCTGGTGGTGTGTAGTGTTTTCTTTTATTCCAAAAGATTCCTGATGCTATAATTCTTGACTGGGTGCGCAAAAATAGTTAAGTCAAAGTATCGAAAATAAGTTGTTATAAGGTGCCAAGTGATGTTGAAATTATTGAACATCTTTGAAAGTCTGTGAAAAAATTCTAGGTGGTAGATAAATTATCTGAAGTGCTTTTTCCTGTTTTGGAAGATAATGTTGTGATTAGCTATATGTATTTTTGTTTGCTGAATTTATGAATTTTCCTGTCTACAATTTTGTCAGGTCTTCAATATTTGAAAGAAAGATTCTAAGAAGAATTTATGGGCCAATTAGAGACAGGTAAGAACAATGAATAATCCACATAAATGAACTATGAGGGCTAATCAACAAAGACAGAGACTGATTTTTTCCTGTAGCTTCTGTGATAGTTGGCTATCTGTAACACATGTATTTGAAGAGAGCAGGTTTTTATGTATAATGTCCGTAGGCGGCAGCACTCTCATATCAATAGGTTGGTTGTAATGCTCCATTTTGTAGATGTTACTTGCATTTTGCATACCAGATAATGGAGGTAACGTGAGAGGAGCAGTACAGCGCAATCAGATTCTGTTTTCGTTTAAACCATACAGCCACTGAAGCTTACAGAAAGCTGAACAAGTGTATGGTGAAGATGCACTACCTCATGCAGCAATGATTAGGTGGTTCAAGGACTTCAAAGAAGGCCAACTTGTGTGTGTTAAGCAAGGTGGACCTGGTGTTTTGGCTTCTGCTGTAACTGAAGTCAACATTAACACAGCTGCTATGATTATCCGTGAGGATCAGCAAATAACATTACATCACCTCAGTGAAGTGTTGAGAATTTTGTATGGCAGTGTCTTTATGATTATGCATGATCATCTCCATATGACCCGAGTTTGTGCCCATTGGGTGCCACATTTGTTGGCTCCTGAACAAAAGACTGTGTGAATGGAGAAAAGTCATGAGGTTCTGTGTCTCTTTGCTGATGGAGGGAATGCAATTTTGAAATTGATTATCACCAGTGATGAATCAGGGCTGCATCATTATGATCCAGAAGGAAAACAAGTCAGCACAGTGTGGAAATCGCTAGGTTCTCCAACACCAAAAAAGGCAGAAGTTATTCCATGTGATGGTGATCACATGTTTTGATCACTCTAATGGAATGATTTACCAGCATGCAGTTCCCCCTCACACTACTGTTACAGCACCATACTACAAGTCAGTATTGGCTACACTGAGGAAGCACATTGCAAAGAAATGACCAGAGCTTTCTCGGACTGGGTGGCAACTTCACCATGACAATGCATGGTCTCACATCATGCAGTTTCTGGCTTGACTCAACATTATCTGTGTACCACACTCACCTTATAGCCCCAATCTCGCAACCTGTGATTTTTTTTATTCCCACCACTAAAGGCAAAGTTTAGGGCATTAGATTTGAGAACTCTGAAGCAGTGCTCAAGAAAAGTGAGGCAATTCTCAAGGATCCGACAAAGAATGGTCTGCAGCATGTCTTCAAGGACTGGCCGAGGTGCTATAAAAAGTGCATTGAAGTAGGAGGGACTACTTTGAAAAAGATCATGTAAACATTGAAATGGAGTAATAAACATATGTGAAAAATATAATGTCTCAGTCTTTGTTGATCAGCCCTCTTATAACAAATTTTTTAGGTCTGCCTGTTGTTCTAGGTTCAAGGCTTTCCCTTATATGTTCTTTTATTCAGGTGAGAGAACAAATAAAAGAACATATAAGTGAAACCCTTGAACCTAGAACAACAGGCAGACCTAAAAATAGCTGGGAGAGTAATATAATCAGAGATATTAAAAATATGCAAATAAAAAATTGGAGTTATTTGATCAGAGAGTGCCGAGTGGAGGACTACTGCAGAGAAGACCAAAACTTTCAGCCAGTGAAGTTACAGAGTGTATTAAGATGAATGTGTCAAACCTAGGACATTTTAACCAAAATCATTGATCTGTAAAGGGCTTTTTTTTTGGGGGGGGGGGGGGTGGCAAGGAACGGATTTCTTGATTAGTATTTATGTCACATCCTCAAAAGGAGGTTGGTTTAAGTATGAATTCAATTTCATGTTCATTCAACTTTTCCTTTTTGAAGTGTCTGTTCATTGACACACAGTAAAATAGGTGGACATTCCCATGAAATTTACATAAAATGTCTTATATGTCAGGGAACCTCAAAACAATGCATTTCCAGTGAACTCTCAACATTACATTCTTGGATCAAGACCTAATACCTCCTCTACCTTCTAATATAAGTGGTAGAGTAAGTAAGAACCTGCTCCAAGGTGGCAACCAAGTTTTGTTTGGAAGGAGAGCAGAAGACATTATATAAACACTAGCAGAAATGTACACTTCTCTTACTATAACAAAGGAGCCTCTTTACCTCACACACTACACACTTAGTACATGATGGATGATTAGACTAGGAAATTATACTAAACTGAATAGTGCAACCAAACAATTTTTTAAAATAAATTAATATCTCAAACATAAATTAACAAAAAAAATTAGTTATGCTTTTGAAAAATGGTATGAAAGCCTTACAAAGCATCTAAATGGGACTTGGGACATTACATTTGAAATCAATGGTATTCAAGCAAAACAGGAGTGACTGGGATCCCTAAGTTAATGTAACAAATTTCATATTACTTGTTTCCATATTTACATGCATAATTTTTGCCAATCTTAACAGATATTGTTATAACTTTCACTTCAGCTTTTAGAAAATCTGCTTTCTGGAAAGTAATTTCTATGAATGATCTGTCACTTATTTCAATTTTATGGTGAACAATACCATTTATCTGTCAAAAGGTTTCACTGAGAGTTGGTAAAACCATTACAAAATTGTTGCACTACTATTAAGTATTACAGTTCTATAATACATAATACCTCCACATCTTTTATCTAAAGATGGTTGTTTTTCTTAACCTATGTTATGCATAATTAAGGTAAAACTACATACTCATTAATCTACAAAGTCTCATGTAGTAATCACAGTCTTCAAATGTGCTTGCACTGTATCAATTCCATGTGCTTATCTTTCACGAATCGAGATGCATCATCTGGAAATTCCAATTTGCTAAACTACATTTTCAATCTATGTTCTGATCAGTTGGCACCACTTCCATGAGTACTTGAATGCAGTATGTTATTTTATCTGCAATTAAACAGGTAAAGAACATGGTAAGAACAATTCTTATACAATAAAATTTTGAAGGAAATGTGTCAAATATAAATTGTTATAGTTCTGAAACATGGCAGAAATTAAAATATTATTTAAAATACTTCTCAACATATAAAAACACTGCTTGCTCCATTATTTAAAAATTCTCCAGGACTAGTTTCAGAGAGGATCCTCTCTTACTCAGCAGATCAGAATAAGTGGAGCAAAAAGTGTTTTTAAATGTTGACAAGTGTCTTTACTAAGAGTTTGATAACATAAACACTTCATTTTCATCATAATTTTTGTATTACAGAAATTATCTTTACATGTCAAAAATTTTAGGAGAAGAAAAAGTGTCAAAGTTCAAAATTGCATGACTTCAGATTAATTATTGCAGCAAATGCTTTCTATAGTCTTTTAATGCACTTAAAACTTTTGGTTCACATTTTGACTTTTGAAAACCGAGCAAGATGGCTTCATGGTTAATGTATGAGGCTTGCATTTGGGAGGTCGTGGTGTCAATTCCTGTGACCAACCCACCTCACCCATGGGCTTTTTTGGGGGTTTTCCTGGGTCACCAAGTGAATGCTGGGTAGGTTACTTTCATCCCCCAAGTTTCCTCTCCCTCCAGTTCACTTCATTAATCCTTTGATCTGTTTGGGTAGATTGTGTCAGCGGGCGTTTGGGTGCAGCATGGTGGGACAAAATGCTCTGAGTGACTTTGTTCCCTGTCATGGCAGCCGGGCTCTGGATTGTGTCCACACCAAGGCCCTTGAGCCATGATAGGGCTCCTGCAGGCGGCACTCTGCACAAACCAGTAGGACCAGTATACGGGCTGGTGTCAGGGGGTCTCTAACTGGGAAAATGTAGGGACCTTGCCCTCTGCTGTGCCTGCTCTCCTGTGGTCTGACCACCCTCTGTCTCCTCTTGCCTCACCGCTCCTTCCCGGAAGCACCCCTTCGGGGCACAGATACAAAAGATCTCTGAGGTCGAAGTGCCAAAGTCCCCCTCTACATCTGTCCTTCTCCCTTCTTGGCATTTAAAATGTGCTAAATAAATCCTCCTGAATCACTGTACATATAAAGAATAATAACATTGATGGAGTATAGGTTAAGACTGAAAAGTTCAATTAGATACATAAAATTCATTACCATATTACTCAGCTATGCCAAGACACTTACTACTGGTGTTTTTAGACACACAAGCCATGTGTGGGCAATGTTTGAGAGGTAGAATTGGAACTAAAAATTCAATGCCACAGCCAGGATTTGAACCACAGACCTTCTGGTTTACATGCGGACACTCAAACTATTAAGCTGCTGTGACAACCTGTCAGTATACACTGAATTCTCCAAATGATTCATATTTTTCCTGGTATACCTCAAAGGGAATCTCACATCAAGGGTGACTTACAATCATAAGTACTTTATGTCCAAGGATTAAATAGCCTTTAGATGGTAATTATTATTTATTTATGGCAACAAACTTACTGACTGCTGGTGTTTTTAAGCACACAAGCCGTATGTGGGTAATGTTGGAGAGGTAGAACTGGAACTGAAAAATTCAGTGCCACAAACCTTCCAGTTTACGTGCAGATGCTCTAACCATTAAGCTACTGTGACAATCTGCCAGTATGACATTAATTCTCAACCAATTTGTATTTTTCCCAGGACCCCAAAGGGAATCTCACATCAGAGATAAATACCCTAAGGGTAACTTACAATTGTAAGTACTTTGTGTCCCAGGATTAAATAACCTTTAGATGGTAATTATTTATTTATGCCAACAAACTTACTGTGGCATTGAATTTTTCAGTTCCGATTCTATCTCTCATTGATTACCATAGCCAAAATCTTGGATCCTTGGCTTTTTATGCTACTGTGGGGGTAGAATGTCTACCTCATGTTCAACAGATCCCAAGTTCAGATCTCTGTTAGGGTAAGTTACCTGGATAAGACTTTTTCTAGGTTTTCCCTTATCCTTAAAAAAAAACTAGTCAGCTAACTCTAAACTTGAGTGATCATGGGCCAATCTGAGCATCATTTCAACAATTTCTTTATGATCTACCCAGTTTTAAGAAGTTTAACATCAAGAAAGAAAAAAATTCTCTGGGCTACAATGCTTCTCACATACAGGTTTGCTGGTCACTTGGTATATGTGTGTATGTCATATATGCCAGCGACTAAGCAGCCAACCCATTCATGAGAAGCACTGTGAAATGATAGCATCCCTTGAATATTCACTGAACTATTCCATTTTATGCACATATCTGGAGAATTTCCCAGGAATCCTAATTATTCTGGGATATTCTGCTTTACAGTACTAGTAATTCAGCAAACACTGTCAATTGTGGAGCTTCTAGATAACCACATTTTTTAATTAATGCAGATGTTAACCAATGATTCCTGTTTTCCCATCAGTATAGGCTAAGTCTTAAAACCTGATATTATTTAACAAATTCAGCGGCATGACTGGGATTTGAACTACAGATCCTTGACTTTTTGTACTAACATTTTACCACTATGGTGAGGCCCCCAAGGTGTGCTATATCATACTTATTTGACTCTTACATCCTGAGAAATCTTTAAAGTAAATTAACTGCTCTAAGATATACATATTTGTAATACTCATAACCAGAGTTAGGATATTTAGGTGCAAATTTTAGATGAAAAAATGAAGGGAAAAGGTACTCAAATAAGGTAAAAAAATTCTGATGTTTTTTCACACAATGACTTTCTCTACTCTTGTGCTAACCATTCTTTCAAACTCTTATACCTACATCTTCTTTTCCCCCAGGGGGTCCTACTATGGTAAGTACGGGTTTGGCATACCCGGAGCTCCAAGCCATACTCTTGATTGGGTTCCTATAAGGGTGAGAGAGCACCTGCCAAACCCCCAAGCAACTTTGGTCCACTTGTGCGTTTGAACTCGCGCCTGATACCTCCCTGTACACAGTCTGATGGATAACCTATGCGTGGGTTGTAGGTGGATGGGGAGATGCAAGGGGTGACTGGGTAACCACGTAAATCCTAGCCCCTGGTTATCATGTAGGATCTGTGTTCATATCCGCTGATAAAGGTCAGTCCCAGGGAGGGGCTATTGCATGAGCTGATGCACTCCTGAAGGCGATTGGGTCCCTCTGTCTATACATTGGAAGGAGAGACCCTAGGGTGAGCAAGGTCCAGGCCAGGACTCTCACCTAAGCCTGGGTGGTACCCAGGAAGTGAGCATGCCATCGGAGACATTTGCAATGGTGGAGGATAACATTGCCATGAGTTCGAAAGCTCAAAACCAAACCAAACACAATAAAGTAAGAGTAAAGGAAGTAGTCGAGTGTTGTGGTCCTTGCTACTTGGTTATTTCTAGAACTGAGGAAGGTAAAAAGTTTTTATCGGTGAGCCCATTTGTAATCCAGAGGGGCCTGGATAAGATAGCTGGTCCAGTGAAGTCATACACTAGATTCCGTAATAGCATGCTCCTAGTTGCGCATTCAGCAGACCAGGCAGCTAAAATACAAAAAGCAAACCTGTTAGCCAGCTATCCAATACGTGTTGACCTTCACAAGACATTGAACTCGTCACGCAGTGTGGTTAATACCCACGTATTTGACAAACTTAGCGTCGAAGAGATTAAAGAAAACCTACAAGAACAAGGTGTTACCTGTGTTTATTGGGTTCATCACAAAGAAAGCGGTGAATTGAAGCCTACTTGTACCCTGTACCTGACCTTTGATCGAGTAGATCTCCCTCAAAGGATTAAGGCAGGATATGAAGCAATAGAAGTAAGGCCATACATCCCCAACCGGATCAGGTGCTTTAAGTGTAACCACTTTGGACACACAAGTGAACTGTGCAACAGAGCAGCTAACTGTGTCAACTGTGGAGGCATCATTGACGATGCTCCATGTTCATTGCCTCCCAGTTGTGTGAACTGCAGTGGCGAACATCCAGCTAATTCCCGAGAATGCCCCGTTTTATAGAGGAAAGGGTGATCCAGGAAATCCGAGTCAAAGAGGTGTCCTCAGAAGCTTGGAACTCTTGCGTATCCAACAGCCCCCTTCCAAAGTCTGGTACCTATAGCTCAGTTGCAGCTAGGCCAGTACAGAAGTGGGAAATTGCTACACAAACCAGCGATAAAACCGGGGCCACAATTTCACAAAAAATTCTCATAGTAAGAACAGTTCCAAAGCCTTCAACATCTACAGGTAAATCTATGTCTCCTACCAAGTCTGTAAAGGAAAAGAGCACCTCTAGAAGGTCACCGTATAAATTGCAAGTCTACAACAATGGCAAGAATGAGCCTGTTATTTATGTTGTTTCACTGAAGAAATTCAAGAAACAGTATGTATAATCTGACTTCCTCAAAGAGGAAAACGTGTCTGTTCCCAGTAAACCAAAGGGAAAGAAGAGCTAGCATTCATCCCCTCGAAGATCCTCTTCTGAGAATTCCTCTGGAGTGGACACAGACTGGCGGCTTTCATCTTCGCCAGTATCCATTAACAATCAGTTCGAGACCCTTGAACCGAAGTTAGCTATGGGGAGACGCACCTCCTCGGTAGAGGAGATGCAAAAGACCTGCTGGGAGAAACCCAGTGAAAAAGAGGAAGGATGAAGCTGAAAAGAGTGTAAGCCCAAAAGATTGCAAATGGACTAAATTGAATCGACTACAAGGTAATGCAAGTTACCTTGGAATAACTTATTCCACACAGATATTAATATGGCTATGACCAGAACTTGAGCTTCTGCTCAAAGAGAACAAGCCCTTGGTCACATGTTTGCAAGAGACTAAGCTGCATCCTCAAGACGCTTTCCATCTAAGGCGATACACCCCAGTATGGTGTGATGTTACACCAGAAGAGGGTGTTCTGACACATGGCAGCGCTATGATACTTGTCAGAGATGACATATATATGCAATCTGTACCATTACGGTCTGATACCCAATCAGTTGCAATAAGGATCCTACTGCCAGACATCCATTTCACCATTTGCAATTTATATTTGCCTCTGTCCCATGACTTCTTGCACATTGATTTAGAAGATCTAGTTTTCCAGTTACCAACACCGTTTCTGTTAGTGGGAGACTTCAATGTGCACCACCCACTTTGGGGCTCAAGTCACGCTTGTGCGAGAGGAAAGCTCCTCGCTGACTTCCTGGACAGTTACAACCTAGCTCTCCTCAGCACTGGAGAGCCTACATTCATTTCTGACTCTTTAAATAGTTTCTCTCACCTTAATCTTGCAGTTTGTTCACCTCAGCTGGCAGTCTCCTTACAATGGAATGTCATCTCTGATTTACACTCTAGTGACCACTTCCCATGTCTTATTAGTCTCTTAACGCAAGTTGCATGTTCCACACGTATGCCCAGATGGCGTTTGCACCATGCCAACTGGAACCTTTACACCCAGCTGGCTGTGTTTGTGTACAACGAGCACGACTCAGTGAATGATTTGGCGCAGTATCTCACGGAGACGATTCTCTCTGCTGTTGAACAATCAATTCCGCGGTCGACTTCACACCCCCATCGATTTCCCGTCCCTGGTGGACGGAGGAATGTTCGGAATGCCATTCGTGCACGAAGGTGTTCTCTTAGGGTTTTCCAACGTCACTCTGCTTTATATAACCTAATCCAATACAAGAAAATACGCGCCAGGTGCAGACAAGTAATTAAGGCAGTGGCGGCTCGCAGTCAAAATTTTAGGGTAGGCAAAGTGTAACAGTAACAACAATAACAATAACAACAACAAAAACAATAATAATAATAATAATAATAATAATAATTAATAATTAATAATTAATAATAATAACAATAACAATAACGATAACGATAACGATAACGATAACGATAGCGATAGCAATAGCAATAACAATAACAATAACAATAACAATAACAATAACAATAACAACAATAACAATAATAATAATAATAATAATAATAATAATAATAATAATAATAATAATAATAATAATAATAATAATAATAATAATAATAATAATAATAATAATAATAATAATAATAATAATAATAATAATAATAATAATAATAATAATAATAATAATAATAATAATAATAATAATAATAATAATAATAATAATAATAAAGAATAAGAATAATAATAATAAACCCCGTTTATCCGAAATATAGGGGGCGAAGTCATTGCGGATAACGCAAACAATATATTGTTTGGTTGTTTAATAAGAGCAGAGTGAATGAGCGTGACTTACGGACGAATTACCGCCAAAACTAAAATCACGAGTGTCAGCAGACTTTTTTCCAGGGGGGCGGGGCCCACATGTTGGAAATTTGCAATCATATAATATTAAATCATTATTTTACTGTCAAAATTTATAGTATTTGTTGCAGATAACCGTATTATTTTGTGCTAAACAAAAATTGTTCTTTACATCAAAATTAAAATAATAGTTTAAAAGTCAGTAACTGACTGCACATTAAGTTCACCAACTTCCAAGGGGGGCCGTGGCCCCCCTTGCCCCCGTTTCGCGACGCCTATGACTAAAATAGATTAAGAAATTGAAAAATTGTCTGACTGCAGCTTTGTGTTAAATAGCTAAAACACTCCTCTTTTCATTGTCAGTGCGCCGCGAAAGCGAAATTTGTAATAGTTCACTAATTAAGTCGGTCATACTGGTATTACAGAGTGATAACGGCACGTTCGGGTCTCTGAGATCTTCGTTCGTGGAGTATGGCTGTTCGGAAAATGTCGCATAAATTCGGATTTGGGCCGGCAAGTGTTCGGACTGCTGGCAGACGCGTCTACGCATGCTCGGAGTGCATATACAGGCCGAATGTTTCCTTATCCCTATTCAAGGGCCTCGTACTGAGGAAATGGGGCCGGGCAGGCAGAGGTTAAGCTAGCCTGCTCTCCACTACCCAGGTTCCATGCGTATCATTTCTGCCGCGCGTTTCAAACACGCAGCGCAGTTTTGATGAATCGGAATTGAGATTAAAGGATTTGAGCATGCGCTGGTCATTATAACCGAGAAAACTTTTCTTGAACTGCAATTTAGGGGAAAATGACGCTTCAAATGATAAAATGCAGAATCATAGTTAAACATTATTTGTTGATGTATTACGATAGGGTAGGCAATGCCTACCCTGCCTACCCTGAGGAGCCGCGCCTGAATTAAGGATAGCAAAAAATCGTCATGGAGGAAATTTGTAGCTTCATTTAACCGACACACACCTTCCTCGGTTGTATGGGATAGGTTAAGGCGTATTGCTGGTCGATCGACCCATATACCAATCGCGGGACTGAAAACATCCTCAGGAGCTGTTGTCGATCCATTCGAAGTGACGAACACGTTTGGCAGTGCTTTTGCTAGTGTCTAGCTCGGAAAACTACTCCCCTGAGTTCCTTCCAATTAAATCTCAGGTGGAATCTCAAGGCTTCGCTTTTCGGTCTAGAAACGTAGAAGATTACAATCGGCTTTTCACCATGGCAGAGCTAGAACACTCTCTTAAATCTTCGCGATTATCAGCACCAGGACCGGACAGTATTCATGTACAAATGTTACAATAGCTCTCTCCTGAAGGTAAGGCATTCCTGCTCGAGGTCTATAATCGTGTTTGGGTTGACAGTATACTCCCAGAGAATTGGCGGGAGGCCACCGTTATTCCCATCATGATGGCTGGAAAGGACCGTCATCTTCCCTCCAGCTATCGTCCCATTTCCCTCACCAGTTGCGTTTGCAAGGTGATGGAACGCATGATCAACGGACGATTGGTATGGTGGTTAGAAAGTCGTAACCTATTGACTAACATCCAGTGTGGTTTTCGACGACGTCGTTTAACTGTAGACCATCTTGTGTGAATATCGACACAGATAATGGACGGATTTATGAAGAACTGTCAAACCGTTGGCATATTTTTCGATCTCGAGAAGGCTTAGGATACGTGCTGGCGAGCAGGGATTCTACGTTCCCTGTATACCTGGAACATACGTGGACGCCTACCGCTGTTCATTCAGGAGTTTATGAAGGACCGCTTTTTCCGAGTAAGGATCGGCTCGGTTTTTTCTAATTCTTTTGTTCAGGAGGAGGGAGTACCTCAGGGTTCGGTACCAAGTGTCACGCTCTTTGCTATAGCAATTTACTCCATCTGGAAATGTATTCCACCTGGAGTTTCATCATGCCTATTCGTAGACGACTTCGCTGTCTATTGTACTTCTCAGCGCACGGCGTTTTTACAACGGCCCCTGCAGCAATGTTTGGGCAACCTCAAGAATGGAGCTGCAAAAACGGGTTCCGTTTCTCAACTGGGGAGTCATTCTACGTTAATTTCTGGCGTCGTAGGAGACAATTACCACCTTCGCTCCGTTTCGGTCCAGATTTACTTCCCTTCGCAGATGAGACGCGCTTTCTGGGTTTGATCTTGGACAGGAAACTTAGTTGGTCGTCGCATATTGCACAGCTAAGAGCACGATGTGTCATGCATGTACTAAATGGCAAATCGTGGGGAGCGGATCGAATAATTTTGTTGCGAATGTATCGCGCACTCATCCGATCCAAACTAGACCATGGATGTATTGTTTATGCGTCAGCACGACCATCTGTGCTGAGAAGATTAGACGCGGTCCACAATAGGGGCATCCGCATTGCAATAGGAGCTTTTCCAACAAGCCCAGTGGTGAGCCTTTTCGCCAAGTCCGCAGAACCTCCTCTGCAATATCGTCGTGAGATTCTCTTGGCAAATTATGGTTGTGTGCTTAGATGTATGCCTAAGCACCCAACGTTCGCTTCTTTTTTCACCACCACGCTAAGAGAACAGTATAGAAATAGCACCCTTAGTCCTAAGCCTGCAGGGGTTTTGTTTCTAAGATCTTCTAGGGAATCTTGAAGTGGAACTGCCTAGGATGTTCGCCAAGGGCGAGAAGCTTTACTCCCCTTGGCTATCTGGCACGCCCCATGTAGATCTTGGGATGACCGTACACCGGAAGTCCACGATGCCTATTTCAAGTATCTGCAAGTGTTTTTTAGAATTTTTGTCAGGCTACACTGACCATTGATGTATTTACACCAATAGGTCAAAGAGCACCAACAGTGTTGATGTGCTTATGTTTATGGAACCAAACCACATACATTCAGTTTTCCAAATAGCACTTCCATTTTTACTGCAGAGCTTTATGCAATTTACTGAGCTGTTTTGTATATGTGCCGTCGTATATTAGGTGACTGCCTGATTTTGAGCAATTCCCTTAGTACACTTCAGAGCCTTTGTGAGCTGTATTACCCCCACCCTATTGTACAACGTATCCAGAATGTCCTCCATGTTTTACACGTTTCTGGTGTTGACGTGGTGTGTGCATGGATTCCTGGTCACGTAGGTTTGCCAGGGAATGAAATGGCAGATTGGGCAGCAAAGACAGCAACTACAGAACCCAGTATTACTATCTCACGTGTTACTTCGGAAGACTTTAGGCTTGAAGTGCGGAGAGCAGTGCTGTCATCCTGGTATGAAGAGTGGTCAGCTCTCTGTGGTAATAAGCTTAGAGAAGTGAAAGAACTTCCGATAAACTGGGTAACTTCCTGTCGCATATCTCGCCGCGAGGAGGTTAGTTTGGCTCATTTAAGAATAGGGCACTGCAATTTTTCGCATGGTTACCTATTTAAAATTGACCTTACCTCTCTATGTCTGCTGTGTGACAACCTTTTGACTGTCCGCCACGTGCTGCTAGAGTGTTCCTCTCTAGCGCACCTTCGAGATTCTCTGCAGCTGCTTGCCAGACTTGCAGAGGTCTTGGTGGATGACAAAACAGCGGTTGATAGAGTTTTTAAGTTTTTAGTGGAGTGTAACATCAATTTGAGGATTTAAAATTTTAGATATCTCTTTTTATGCTTTTTGCCATATTTATCACCTTGTTTCATATCTGGCTATAGCAACTGTTTTTTACCTTTTTGTGTATATCTTCCTTGCTGCTAGTATTTTTATCTTTGAGTGAAATTTATATCTGGCTATTGCCATGAATCTTTTAAGGGCACTGATGACCTTGAAGTTCAGCGCCGTGAAACCAAACCAACCAACCATACATCTTCTTCGTGTTGATATAAGCATTTGTACAAATTATCTTATTGCTTATTTCCTTGTAGGTGAAAGGGGAATAATAGAATACAGTAGGCTGTGAGCGATAGTTGTTGTTAGCTAATGCTGGATTACTGACAATGAAGTCATTAATCCTCTTGCTCTCCATTATTTTTTACTGATGGATGGGGCACTAGAAGTGGCCGGGCATATTTGAAGGTGGTCTCGATCTATTTTCTCTTGCAGATCACATAGAGCAGACCACTCCAAGTGGGCAGCCCTCCTGGCAGCCCTGGGCTGTGAGGGCTAACTGGGCTGTGCCGTTTGTCATTTTGCCTATGTTAACGGCGTTCAGAGTGCAGCACTCTAGAAAGGTAGAGAGAGGTAGGGATAGCACAGCTTATGTATGAGACAGAGGAACAATTCAATCAGGCATTTCACAATAATACAACACAATTAATTTGTTCTTTATTACATGCTTAGGATGACGCCTGACATTTTTTTGGTTTATGCATATGTAGGTACAGAAAACTGCATCATGTGGAGCATTGTAAAGAGCAAAGAGTGCTAAAAATAAAAACATGAGAAAACTAAGTTTGAAGTGGTAGCAAGGATAATGAAAATGTACTGATTTAAATGGACATTACCAGTTACAGGCAATCAGTTAAATGGCCACGTGACAGTTATATAGGCTGTAAGGCTATAAAAAGTATATCAAAATAAAGCAGAAGTTTTATACCATTTGATAAAACAAAAACCCATTTTTGTCACTTCTGGAGATTTTTTAGCCATTTTACACAGATGCGTATCCTTAACAAAACAATTCTTATTCATTGTTGACAATTATTATTAAAAAACGTACTATAGCAATGAAATGATTTCAAACTCCTTTAAGAGTGATTAATTTGTTAAAAGTATACTAACCTGATTAGACGCCCTTTTGTCCTTTAGTTTCATTATTAATTCCTTTCTTTCTTCGCCTATAATATCAGCGTGGGTGTGAGAATGTTTAACGTTGAAGTGACGCTTAATGTTATAAGTTTTTGCCCGTACATAGGTATGGTATATTAAACATTGAGCATTGCTCTCGTCAGATCGAATAACAAAATACAGACCCTCCCAAGATGGGTTAAATCCTGACAGAGCTGTCGAAGCACCTCTTTTCATTCTTGCATACAATAGTTACACGAGATCACAAACACTGGATGAATGCACAAGGAGTCACATGAGTGTCGGCAGACTTTTTTCCAGGGGAAGGCCACATGTTGGAAATTTGCAACCATATAATATTAAATCATTATTTTACTGTCACAATTTGTAGTATTTGTTGCAGATAACCATATTAATTTGTGCTAAATAGAAATTGTTCTTTACATCAAAATTAAAATAATAGTTTAATAGTCAGTAACTGGCTGCACATTAAGTTCACGAAATTCCAAGGGGGGCCGTGGCCCCCCTTTGCCCCCGTTTCGCAACGCCCATGAGGAGTCACCTCGAAAAGTGAGCACTAACGAACCTGACGCCAGTGGCAGTCAGAGAAGGCCTGACGTCATCACAGCTGTAGCGGTCAAAGCCCTGGGCGAGCCCTGGGCTGAGCCAGGGAGCCCTAGCCCTCAAACGCTGTGTTGGAGTGGTCTGACATAGAGGACAGAGTGGTGAAGAATATATCCCAATTCTGTTTAAATGTTTTGCCAGACAATCATATCCTGTAATCAACCTGAAGGTTTCAACTGCCATTTTTCGAGGATACTCAGGAATTACTGTTTGAATGTTTGGTAGTTCCCATCTTTTTTTCTTTGATTTTTCATAGCAATATTTTGCAATAACTTTTTTTTGAATTCAGAGTTAACTAATCTTTTAGCTGCATAAAATGGTAGATTAACTATAGATTTTTGTACACTGCTGGTACCCTTTTTTGCAAGAAAATCAGCTTTCTCATTACCACTCAGTCCACAGTGAGCTGGTAACCATTTGAAGACTAGGTGTTTTTGAAGTGCGGTTAGATGGGTAAGGATTTTCCAACATTCTAAAATTGTTTGGTTTTTTGCTGACAACTTGGAAGTAATTGCTATACTTGCTGCCCTGGAATCTGAGAGTATAACTGCTTGCTAAAAATGTGAAATTCTGTACAAAAGATTTTGTAGGGCCATTTGAATTGCTTCAATTTCTCCATCAAAGTTTGTAGTTCCATAACTTAAAGATTTGTAATAGGAAAAGAGGTGACACGTGACTCCAGCCCCTGCTCCATCTCGGTTTGATATTAGTGATCCATCAGTATAAATATGGAGCCATTCATGTTCTGGAAATCTAGTATTGATTGTCTCTAATGTCAATAGACATTAGACATTAGGTTTTAGAACACTAGTTGGAATATCACTTTTCTTAACTTCTTCTGTCAGGTGTAAATAATATGTGATGTCTAATGTATGTGTTGGATTGACTTTAGATATGAAGTTTTCCTTTGAATTATGAAGGTGTACATTCTTCCTGATGTCTTGAATTTTGGAAAGAAAGGTCTCCTGAGTCTTTATTCTATATGTAAAATTTCTCTTGTGCCATGTATTGAATGGAAGTCTGATCAACTTTTCCTGTTGAGTAAGAGCTGCTTTTTCTATTTCATATTCAATGGGGTATTGGTTGGTTAGTATTTCCATAGCTGCTATTGGTGTGGTTTTGATAGCACCTGCAATTAGTCTCAGACTTTGGTTTTGAAAGATTTGAATTTTTTTTGTATTTGCTGTTACAAGAACTTCACTGCAGTAAGTAAATAATGGCTTTATATATACATTGTATGTTGTGTTAAGAGTTGCTCTGGAACATTCCCACTTCATTCCTGTTAGACGTTTTAACAGTGAAAGGCGCCTCTCTGCTCTTTGTATTACATTTTCTATTTGTTTGTCCACGTAAGTTTGCTATCAAATGTAACTCCTAAATACTTTGCTTCCTTTGTTTCTGGTAATTGTTGACCGTCAAAATTTATTTTTATTTTCAGTGGTTTTTTTCTTAGTGAAAAGATCTGGTAGTTTGATTTTGTTGTATTAACAGTCATTAAATTTTCTTTGGTCCACTTTTGTAGGTTGGTAAAGGATTGTTGCATGGTTTTTTCTAGTTCTGTACTTTTGCTTTTTGGTTTTGAAGTCCACATTACTAAGTCATCAGCAAATAGTGCACACTTCACACCTGATTCTCGTATTTATTGTGGCAGATCATTAATAAATATATTAAAAAGTGTAGTGCTGAGCACTGCACCTTGTGGTAAGCCACGGTGTACTTGTTTGTATTTAGATATATTTCTTCCATATCTGGTAGCAATAAAGCATTGTATTAGGAAATGACAGCCATGAAAACATTGGACCTTGTATCCCTTTTTTTTTATTTTCTTTAGTAGTTCCTGCTCTGCATATAGAATCATATGCGCTTTGAAAATCAATAAAAACTGATGCATTATCTTCTTTTCTATTGAAGGAGTCTTTGATTTCTTGACTGAGAAGTAAGACTTGTTCATTTGTAGAGTGGAACTCTCTGAATCCAGCTTGACATGGGGATATTAAATTTTGTGATTCTAGAAACCAATTTAACCTGTTGACACCATTCTTTCCATCACTTTTGCTATTATGCTAGTAAGAGCTATTGGTCCATAATTTTTTATTTCTGATGCTGTTTTATCTTTCTTCAAGAGTGGGACAATTATTGCTTTTCGTCATTCAGGAGGCACAGTGGTGATCCAGGATAGATTGTAGAGTTTTAGTAGTTGTTGTTTTGCTGTTTTTCTAAGTTTTTTTATATACTCTGGATGTATGTGATCTGGTCCAGAAGACTTTTTGTTTTTTAGATTATTTATCGCAATGTTCAGTTCTTGCATATTAAAACTTTGAAAAAAGATATTGCATTGAGTGTTAGGATCACATTTTCTTCCTTGTTTCAAATCTTTCTTAAATTCTTTATGTTCCCTTTTATTATTTCTTGTTACTTTATGTGAATTAGCATAATATTTATTGAATGTCTCGGCTATGACTGCATCATTTACTAATATTTTATTGTTGTGTATGATAAGTGTGCTGTTATTTTCTTTCCTGTTCTTGACATTTTTTATGAACTTATGGGCTTTGTTACCATCTGTCCTATAATCCATTTTTTCTAAGAAATTATTAAAGTGATTCTTTTTAGCTGAATTAATTTCTATTTTTAGTGAGGCACATTTCTTCTGCCATATTTGTGCTTCCGATATGTTTTTTGTTTGTTATTTGATATATTTATTTATGCTAAGCCATGTACAGGTGAGTATGACCGGTGTTCAGCCCTGGCTCTGTACCAGTCATACTCATATTTTACAATAGATCCTTATTACTAATTATTTACACCATTGTAGAGTTGTTATTATTCCTATTCACTGTCCTTAACCATTTGTTCCTCACTTTG
This sequence comes from Tenodera sinensis, assembly GCA_030765045.1. Classification (NCBI taxonomy): domain Eukaryota; kingdom Metazoa; phylum Arthropoda; class Insecta; order Mantodea; family Mantidae; genus Tenodera; species Tenodera sinensis. The sequence goes on along the minus strand of CM060961.1, from coordinate 150,753,639 downwards.
TATAAAAATTGTCCAGTCTTCTTGCTATCTTTAACAAACATTTCAACTACAGCTATATTTCTATCCAACTTGAACCGTTTCTTATTAATATACTCTTTTCTCCAAATTTCTGTCCCTTTACACTTAAATATTACATGTTCCAGGTTCTCATTATCACCACATATGGGACAATAATTTTGTGGAATACCCTTCCTTAAACCTTTTAGCCGCCATACTCCTGCTCTCACCCATGCAGTACCTTCTCTCTCCTCTTTATTTGTCACGTCTATGTACTTTTTCCTTCCCCAATTTTCCTTCATTGGTATGTAATAAACTAAAGATCTCTTCTCAGCTATTTCACTAAATATCTTTTGCACTTCTATGTCTTCGAATCTTTTCCTTGTGGATTTCCAAAAATTTCTGGCATTACTTTCTCTTTTTCTCCACATTTGCCCTAACCCACTGCTCTCCAAGTTATTTCTAAGACACTCTACCCATCCCTTATTTTTTAAATTTTTCTCTTGATATATTAAACATTGTTTTAACAAGTTTCTTTCTTCCAGATTCAATATTCTATACCAAAATTTCAATGCCCTTTCCATAATCTTTCTTTTACTTGCCACTCTGCCCATCTCTATTTGTGCTACCTGCCTAAACATTGCATTTGGTAACCCAAGCATTTCTCTACAGCATATCCTATGCACTTCATCTATAACTTCCCATCCTCCTTCTAGCCCCCATACTTCTATCCCATATAGCATTTTTACCTCTACCACCATACTATAAACTTTTTCTAACCATTTGATATTCATATCTGGTACATTGTACTTCCAACTTCTGATGGCTGATAAGGCTCCTTTTCCTTTTGCCAAAGCAAATTTCTTTTGTTTTTCCCAACTCCCACTGCTATCCATTTTTACTCCTAAATAAATACAATCTCTAACCACCCTATACTATTTTTTGTTTTCATTTAACCAACTTTCATATTTACTCAATTTCCCTCCTTTTTTGAACACTAAAATGTGTGTCTTATCCTGGTTTACGTTTAAGTTCCATTCTTTACAGTAATTATATACTGCTTCCAAGGCTTGTTTTAATCCATTCATCGTTATTGCACCTACAACTAAGTCATCTGCAAAAAGTAGTTCTGGGATCGGTGAATTATTAATTACTGGCATAAAATGGTTACATCTCCCGATTTCCCTTAATACATCACTTCTAGTGCCCCATCCATCAGTGAAAAATATTGGAGAGCAAGAGGATTAATGACTTCATTGTCAGAAATCCAGCATTAGCTAACAACAATATATATATATAAATTAAATAGCACCAGACTTAACTTACACCCTTGCCTAAGACCTTTTTGTTGTTTGATTCCTCTTGTTACAAACCCTTCCTCCACTCTTATACAAAACGTATTCTCCTTATGCAATGCTCTAATGATATCCACCATTTGTTTACTCATCCCTTTACTCAACAACTTATGCCACAACAACTGGAGCTCAATCCTATCAAATGCTTTCTCGAGATCCACAAAAGTCATATATAACTTTCCTCTCTTATCCTTCAAGTATTTGTATACCAATGTTTTTATAATAAATAAATTATCAACTGTTCTTCTCCCTCTTCTAAAACCCATCTGAGTTTGTTTGTTCAGCTGTATTTCTAGCTATATCCCTTTGCTTTTTCAGTTCTTCTAACTGTGGGTTCCAAAAGGGTTTGAAATTTTTAATTCTTCCATGAGGAATATGTTTTTTTGCGGTTTCCAGGATGACTTTACAGAAATGTTTGTTCATATGATCTGGTTAGTCATGCAGCTGTTAGTTTGGTTGTTCTTTAAATTTATGTTCCAGTTCAGTTTTATATTTGTTCCAATCTGCTTTTTTGAAGTTCTAATACAGATTCGTGTGATGTTATTTGTATTATCTGCTTTTATGTCAGCAATTACTGCTCTGTGACCAGAACTTGGGTCTTCTATAACTTATTTTTAATTTTTGAAACAGTATCTGTTGTAGCTAACAAGAGGTCTGGGTTACTGCCTGCTCCAGAGTAATGATGAAGGTTGTGGGATCTTCTTTACTATAAATCAGTTAGTTTTATAGTAAAGAAGATCCCACAACCTTCATACATTACTGCATTACTGTATAATGTGAGCGATAGTGAAATCTTTTAAAGCTTTGAGATCCCGTTCTCTTTGCATGCTCAACATATAAAAAAATTAACAACAATGTTCCATTTCACGAAAGTTTTAAGTTTTCCGAAACTAACACAAATAACAAGGAATATCTCAGAAATGTGGAAAGTGGAATGTTCAACTCGAAAGCTACACATATATAAACAACAAAATAATAAGCGTAAGATTTAAAACCTGCAGAAATCATCTTATAGTATGAGTATATGCCCCTGAAGAAGGTCGGAAAGAAGAAACAATATGAAAACCTACAGAAGGAATTAAATAAGTGGAATAAAACTGATTATGTAATTGAGATTTGAATGCCCGAGTTGGGAATAATATGATCCCAGAAGTATTAGGAATACATGGAGAACAACATAGAAATAATAATAAGAGACTCACTTATATTGTTTGCTAATAGTAATGATTTAAAAATTACAAATTCATTTTTTAGGAAAAAAGATATTAACAAATATACATGGAGTGCTAGAGGTTCTAGAAGCAAAATAGATTATGTTTTAGCAAACAAAAAGATCAGCAAGCAAGTACAAGATATGCATGTATATAGAGGTGCTGAAATTTACTCAGACCATTATTTAGTAATGGCTAATTAGCTTATTAGCTAGATGGAAGAAAAAGAAGAATTTTAAAAAGGTAAATGAAGTATTTAAAGTATATTTATTACAGGATGACAGTATCAAATACTTATATCAGAGTCACTTGGCTCAATGGCTACAAGAAATAATAAGTGATGACATTGAAGAGGAATGGAGGAATATAAAAGGTTGTATAGAAGAAGCTGCCAAAGAAGCAATAGGTAAAAAGAGAAAAATAAGAAGGAAAGGGCTAAGAATGTGGAATAAGGAAATTGCAAAGGCAGTTGAGGAGAAAAAGAGAGCTTATCATAGATACTTACAAGTAAATAATGAGGAAGCTAAAGAAGCATATAAGGCAAAATGAAATAAAGCTAAAAGTTTGGTGAGGAAGCTAAACAATGCATCTTGGAGTAAATTCATAGGAGATGTGGAACAGACTTGCATGGAAGACAGCTTATTGCATATAAACTGCTGAAGCATTTAAACCAAAATGAGAAAGATAGAGTATACTTAAATATAATACCTGAGTCTAAATGATTAGAACACTATAAAGTCTTGTGGTATGATGAAAATGTGGAAATAAATCATGAAAATACAGAAGGAGATTCAATTTAAATTGAAGGATTAGAAGAAGCACTCCTAAAAACTAAAAAATAGGAAAACAACTGGTCAGGATGGATTGAATGCAGAGTTATTTAAATATGGACGGATATTGCTAAAGCTCCGACTGCTACATTTTTATATGTGCTGGAAGAAGCAATGTATCCCTGATGATTGACTTACAGCTCAAACCATCTCTATCTTCAAGAGAGGAAAACGTTATGAGTGTAGCAACTACAGAGGAATATGTTTACTGGTTACTGCCTATAAAATATTTGCAGAAATAATAAACAAAAGATAGCAAAATATAGCGGAATGTCTTATCTCAGAAGAACAAAATGGATTTACATAGAAGAGGCACACCCTGAGCTGATAACATCTTTATCACTAAACAGCTGATTGAAAAACACAGGGAATTTAATAAAGAAACATATGACGTTTATTGATTTCGAAAAAGTTTCGATAGAGTAAATCGATGCAAAATGTGGCAAATTTTGGAAGAAAGAGGATGCCCACAACAACTTATAAGAATGATACAATGCTTCTACTTTCAAACAAAATAAAGTCTGATGTGTTGCACTCACATGACTTTCTCTACTCTTGTACTAACCATTCTTACAAACTCTTATTCCTATATCTTCTTCATGTTACTTGAGATAAACATTTCTACAATTTATCTTATTGCTTATTTCCTTGTAGATACAACGGGAATATTAGAATACAGTAGGCATTGTGTGATAGTCCAATGTTTTAAAACTTTGAGACCCCGTTCTCTTTGCACAGTTAACATTTAAGAAAAATGAACAACGACGTTCCACTTCACAAAAGTTTTTAAGTTTTCCGAAACTTACACACATAACAAGGAATATCTCCGAAATGGTTCAGCCTACAAGAAAATTTATTCAGACATAAATTGTGTATTTTAGCAACATCTACCTTTTTTGTATAGTATGATTTGTTCTATCCCTAATGGTTTACCAGTTATGCAAAAGTCATCCAGAGTAAATACGACTACATGGGCTATAGCCAGAAAATTCAAAATATACATTTCATTTACCTTAAAAATATCTCAAACATATGACATTTTAATCAAAGTCGTTGGAGCCATTTTCAAGAAAATCAAAATTTTCAAAAAAATTTCCATGTAAAGGATAGTTTAGGGTGGGGCTATTTTCTTCAAAATCTTCATGTTGCATCCTTGAAAGACATTAAACTTAAATACCAACTTTGGTTTTTAACCAACTTTTCGTTTTTGAGTTATGCTGTCCACAGACACACAGACACACACAGACCTTTTTCTAAAAATGCTTTTTTTTGGATTCAGGGGGTCTCAAAACATATATTTCCGGTGAAATCTCGACATCGAATTTTTGGGTGGAATACAATACTTCCCCTACTTACCAGTAGAGAAAGTAATTAATGTGAGGACCAATGGTAATGCACAAAATGCATTTCTGAGAAAAACGTTTTTTTCTATGTATTGGCAATACAAATTGGTTAACAGAGCAACTGTATTAATCATTCAATTCTCCTTCCTGAAGCTGTCTTATTGAATGTGAAAGGAAACAAATAGCATAGTTTAACTAGTGCAAATTTGGGGTTTGAAAATGAAGAGTTTTTTTCAAAAACCGATAGATGCTAATTAACTTTTCTGCGTGAGCGAGAAATTAACACATGAAGGTTTGTTATTTTTGTCATTTATTGTTTTTGTTGCTTTTTATTTATGTATTTACTTTTTATTTATTTTCACCTTTTTATAATACATAATGTACTATACAACCAACATATTAATGTTTATAAGGATTATTTTATTAGGTATAAACTTATAAACTAAGTACTGCTACATTCATAATAACAATATATTTTGTTTTATTTATCTAACAAACATATTGAATACACACAAACAAATTTCAAACAATATGAGTAAGTAAGCTATCACCTTTATTAGTGCTTGTGCAGTCTGTGCATGGTTCTTAGTTTGTTTCTCTTTTCCACATCTGCCTCTGTCTTAAGCTTCGTCAGTCCCATTTTACAGGTTGAGCATGTGTCAGTGTATGGTGTACGGAATGAAATATTGAAGAAGTTGTAAAATATGTATTTATATTAAATAAGAAAATTGAAGCTATTAACAGTGAAGCAACAAGATTCTAAAGTAAGAACAAATTAGAAACTAAAAACTTCACTTATCTTAGTAATGTTGCACATTCTTTTTGCGTAAACTGACTCGAGTTTCAAGTTGTCTCCAACTTGAGAATGAGTTGGAGACAACTTGAAACTCGAGTCAGTTTGTGCAAAAAGAACGTGCAACATTACTAAGATAATTGAAGTTTTTAGTTTCTAATTTTTTCTTACTTTAGAATATGTATTTATATTTTGACAATAAGCAGACTGGTAGATTTCTTAATCTTCTTTTGTTCCAAAAGTTGGTCCTCATTTTTCTGATATTAAGTTCTGGAGATAAATATCCTCTCCTTGATTTTGCTCTTCCATAGTGGCTTTCTCTGCATCTATACCTCTTAATGTCTTGCTTTATAGCAGCAGTAATGCCCTTCTGTAATATTCCTGTTCTGTCATCTCCTCTGATTTCCTTTGGCGCATTCCCAGCTAAGTGAAATTTTCTAGCCAGGAGAGATAATCTAACTTTTGACACCCCTGTGATTCCTTGGAAGTTTGCAGCCCATACTGACAATACTTGGCCATCATTACTTCTCACACTGTATTTAATGCTAACAGTCTGCTTTCTATTTGCAGCTTCTTGCTTCACCACTCTGCGATTAGGAGATGTAATCCTCATATATTTCTTAAAGAATTTATCTTGATCTATTTTGTTGAACATGGAAAGGTGTTGGTGAAACCCACTTATATCATTATAAGTCAAGCTGCATCACAGTGCTTATGCCCTTTACTTTTAGGATTTCGAGGAATACACTCGAGACCATGTGAACATTTAATTGCTGGAGTATGAACTTTCCTTGACTTGCATTTTGATTTCCTTTCCTTGTTTTTGCAATTCCTACCTCCTACGCATTCTACAACTGGTACAGTTTCACAATCTGAGCTCCTGTCCATTGTGCATAGTACAGTGCAGTGTCTCAACTTAGAATAAAAATGCCATGTAAGTATGACAAAGCTTGCAGAAACATCTGCCTGCTGCGCAAGGGGTGCCGGGTTCAATTCCCATCAGGAGGTAGGAATTTTTCTCCAGCCAAGACTATTCCTCATCCTTTCCTGAATCTGGAAGTATGAATGAAAGTGTGAATGTGTGTGTGTGTGTAAATTCAAAGTATAAAAACCCCCAAAGACCGAAAAACCCACTGGTAAACGAGTAACACCATTGCCAATAGGCAAGGCTGTTGATATGACCTCTGCAGTTAAAGGCGGGATATAAATGGAATAAAACAATTAAAAAAAAGAAAGAAAGAAAAGAAAGCTTGCAGAAATGAATGTGAAATCCAAGTGCACAAACTGAGTTCGCAGTTATTGCCAACAATGTTGCAGTGTACAAAGCTTGCAGAAATGATTGAGAATTCCAAGAATTGCAACAGCGAAATGGCAGTCAATGCCAACATGCGTTTCATAGAATTCAGGTTGTTACACTCCAGATCATAAAAATATAAAATTCCATCTATCGACCTTTGCTTTAACTGAGCAAGTGCATCTATCAAGTTTTAAAAAAGCTGCTAATGTTCCCTACCTTCTACACAGGACATGAATCGAATTTTGCAAAATCTGATTTCACAGAATGATGCAGAAGGTGAAAATTATGCCGATACTATATATAATGCAATTTCGTAAAGTTTTGCATCTATCGAGTTTTGAAAAAACGCTCCTCAATTAGACTGACAAACTTTGGGAGCTGATAGATAACATTATTTTGAACACGTTTTGTTAAGGAAAGCTTTTTCCTGCATTGTTTCGAAGCGCTAGACAAGTTTATGTCATTACTGCCTCCCACCCAGTTTAAGTATTTACAGCAAAATCAATAATGCAAATTAGTATTGCTTTATCTTAGTAAGGCACATAATCTTAATCTTAATCCAAGAAACAAACACAGAACACAAACAAAACACAAATATCTCATTGTTTACAGTTAATCACAGCTTTACTTTTCAAAGCCAATGTTGGAACGCACGCCTATTGCGATTAACACAAAGAGTGCATTGGTACGCGTGCATGCATGCATGTGCATATGTGCATGCTTGCATGTGTGTGTGTGTTTTTGTGTGTGTGTGTGTGGGGGGGGGTTGTGTGTGTGGTGGTGGTGTGTGTGTGTGTGTGTGTGTGTGTGTGTGTGTGTGTGTGTGTGTGTGTGTGTGTGTGTGTGTGTGCGCGTGCATGCGTGCGTGCGTGCGTGCGTGTGTGTGTTTGGTATCTGAAAGGAACACTAATTTTGGCATCTGTTCTTTGATCTTTGCTCAAGATAATTATAATACATTTTGGATAAGCAAAAATAAATATATTGCTCTGGATAATTTTGTTGTGTAATGGATTAAAATAGTATTTACCATCTTTTTCTTGTCTAATCAAAAGTCTGATAGATAAATGACTTACCCATCCAACATGGCCTCTTCTTTGAGTACACAAGGGGTATATAAACAGCAACACCCATGCCAATGAACAGCAGTGCAATAAAATACATGGGTGTTGGATCTGTTATAATGGGAACCAGAACCAAAAATATGGCCACGAAGATAATAAGCACGGGAATCCATATTGGCACCTTGAAAACAAGAAAGATGAACTTAGTATGACTTTGCAGCACACTTACAAGAACTCTAAGAGTACTGGTCAACTTGGGTGACTTCAGACACTTTTTGCATTTCTTTTCATTTTATTTAAGTGTGTGAATGGGATCAGGGTTATTCTATATAGGGTAATATTTGTTAAGGTCTTTGCAAATAGTATGATGTATTCTGATTTTTGTATATAATGTATTTAAGGTTTTTTAGAAATATTAATAGTGTCCGATGTCACCCGGTATAGTGAGGTGACTTTGGACGCACATGTTATTCATACAATATCCGAAGATCGTCATCCTAACGTGTTATTTCAGACATTTATTTTAGTTTTAAAAATATTTTCAGGTTCTGTTTTAATGTAAAATAGTTTATAATAGTATAAACACAAAATGTTCTATCCACAATCCATTGAATTGAGTAAGAACAGAAAAAAGACATTCATTAGATCAAATTACACCAATAAATAAGTCAGCATATTTTAAGTGAATAAAAACTTAAAAAGTTGGTGAAATAACACAGTAACATATCTGATACAGTTTATTACATTATGTCATGTGGAAATACAAATTTTGCCTTCTCTTCCTTTGGCATTGGCAGCAATTTTATTATTTGATCTTTAGAGATGTTGTCCTCGTCAGGAACTTTGGGATACACAAATACACTTTTGCTGTTGTTGTGTGGGGCAAAAACTTCACATCAATATCTTTGGCACCGACATTTGTTGCAACACCAACATACTGCCTTACACGAGTCTTCCTTCCAACACTGTACTCAAAGTTAGCCACCAAAAATGAGTCCTCCTGTAACGTCAGAGTATTATCACTTTCATCTTCACTGCTGTTACTGCTGCTCCTACTGCTAGTTGAAACATTGCTCTGGTTTTCTTCTTCCAAATGACGTCCCAGATCTGACTGTCCTGGTGCACTTTTGAGCTTCATCTGCCTAACAATATTGGGCTTCTTGTAGCGAGTTTCCTTCAGGATTTCTTTGAAACTACTCTGCCATCAAATCAAATCATTTGTTTCTTCTCTGTCTGGAAGTTTGTCCAACACATGCAATGGATAAAATGGAATGAGTCCAGTTGCTCGTAAACCACTCTTAATATTATCAACTTTTGTGGCTTTGATTTTTTCCAGCATCTGTGTTAACAGGGATGGAAATGCATCTTTGGATATTGGATCATGAGTGCTCTTCTTCCAGTCACTCAGTACCTCACGCCAAGCTATCTTCACAGGTCTGAAGGAACTGACATCCAAGGGCTGGAGAAGATGGGTGCTGTTTGGAGGCAACAAGATAAAATGGATGATAACATTTCTACATTCTTTTATCACTTTCACAGAAATATGGCTACTTAGGTTGTCTCCAATTAGAATCCTTTGACCAGGCCTCTTCTTTAAGTATGGTAATGCTATGGTCAAAACCAATCCTCCAAAATAGCCATATCAAACCATCCACTTCCATTACGATTAAACCTTGTCCCGGGTGGCCCGCCCTCTTTCCAAGTGTCCCAAAGATGTTCTGCTTTATAGAGGACATAAGGCGGAAGAAGATGTCCATCACCAGAAGCAGCCATCATAACAGAAATGCTGGTTCTTTAAAAATCTATAATGCGTTCAGCATGCTTTACACCTCTTCTTACGACTAAGTGTTTCCTCCCAGGATCGTCTTTGAAATTAGTTTCGTCATAGTTGACAATGTTAGAATTGGGCACATTTTCTATATTTGGATGAATGTTATGCTGACTCTTTGGACACTTCAGCGCGAGCTCTTTTTATATTCTCACTTAGTCTAACAGACAGTGTTGCAGAATGCCTCTTTAAGAAGGAAGCAGCCCAGTCCACTCCTGGAAAGTTATTCTTGAAGCACCATATTATTCTGCCAGATGTGTCTAGATATCCCTTTAGCAGGTATCTTATGTCTGTTGATGTAAAGGGAAATCCCCAGCGAGCAGCTGTCAATATTCCCTCAGCAAGAGTTTTTTCTTCATCTTCGTTTAGCACAGGCTGGCCTCCCATTAGTTTTACATGCTTCTTATAAACTTTATTTTCAATAATTGACCTCGGTATACCATAATATTCTGCTGCTTTTCTGTAAGACATGACTGATTTTACAGCTCTGATAGCCTTTTTTAAATTTTCTGTATTGAGATTACAGCATACTGGAGCTCCAAACTTCCTCTCATAATGATGCATGATTGTGCGAAGTCAACCCTTAAATGAGTGGTTTCTAATAAAAGTCGGTATATACTCAACAATGGAAGAAATGTTACATTAGTTAATACAGGGTTGTATGGCAGACTAGTTAAAAGAACAGATGTTGAACAAAAAAACATTTTTAAGTTATTTGTATCGATTCTAGGAATGAAAGTACACATGATCAACAATAGTTCAGAAATTGGCAGCATACTTCAAAGCTCCACAAATGTAATAACACTGCACAGAAACAAACAATAGGTGTTCAGAAAATGTAAAACGAAGGTTAAGGTTTCGCATCCAAAAATCGCTGCTCAACTAGAATTGTTTTTAAACATTGTTATTGCTTTTAATTTAGTAATGATACACATTGTCCGAAAACAGACCATATGTCTGAAATCACCCAGTTAGACAGTACTGTTAGATTGTATTGTGTTTTTATAATAGTTCTTTCATTAAACTAAGTAAAAACTAAGTAGAAAAGCAGAATCAGATTTAAAAAATTCATTGTCGCAACCAGGATTGGAAGTATGGATCTTCTGTCCTATGCTGATGCTTTTACTGAGATAGCAAGAAGATCAAAGAAAGATGTATTTAGTTTTTGGTCTGTTAAAAGCATAGTAATAATAATTGCTCTGGCAAATATTAATTTTAATTATTAGTCTTAATTTAGCTAGTATTCTATTAGGATGAGATGAATTAGAATTAGTTTCTTAATGCTTACTTATATCCTTTTTTAAATTATTAGCCCTAATTTAGGCAGAAATAAATTAAATATCTGTATGAATCACATAAGGGATTTAAACGTGGGTACCTTACCATAGTAGCCCAAGTGGTTAGAGCACCAATGCAAGTCAACAATCCATTTTTTAATCTTGGTAGAGACACTGAAATTTTTAAGTTTCATTTCACTTACAATCTGATAGCATTAATTAAAAATTACATATTTTGTGTATTCATTTACCAGCAAAAAATAACAAAGTGGCATGCAAGTAAGTAGTGTGTAAATAAAAACTTTGCTGCTAAAATTGTGAGAAGAAAAGTTAATTAATTTTTTAAGATATGCAGTTGTGTATCCAGTGAATATTTGTAATGTGATTGCTATTTAGCTGAGGAACATGTTTCTGTTGTTTGTTTGTTTTTCAATTTACTTTCTTTTTTAAATTTTCTTCCATTCTTTCATTATGCTGATTGCACTTTAATTGTGATCTCTTTGTAAGACTCTTACATGCAAATACATATATTCTGGGAATCTTCACCAGCCTTGACAGCCGGCCCATCTTTATTTCAAAATCCTAGGTGGCCTCCCTCCTCTATCACAATCTTACATACTTTGTACAATAATGGAAAGGTATGCTTATAAATGAGAGAGAATAATTTAAAATTATATATTAAGGTAAAATTATTTCTATATTTTTGATACCTTATTCCCAAGGCCCTTCCAGGCTTCTTCATGTCCATCCTGACTTCTTATGGGCAACTTATAACCACAATCCAACTTTCAAACTCAAGAATGATTTGAATATAAAAACAGACACACAATTCAAAGCTTTCTGCATATTGCATTTTGAATAAGTTACACTGTCCTTACCCATATCTTCACTTAAGTTATGTACACAAAGGTTTTCAAGTATACCCTCATCAGGTCTGAGCCCCTAGAGGCCTACTATGTAGGTACAGGTATTGGTGCACCCGGGGCCCTGAGCCACCCTCTTGATTGGGCTCCTCTAAGGGGTGAGAGAGCATATGTCAAATGCCCAATCAACTTTGGTCCACACATGTGATTAGCTTACCTTTCAGGTTGTTGGTGGATGGGATGCAAAGGGTGACTTTTTAACCATGTAATTCCCAGCCCCTGGTTATCATATAAGACCTGTTCATATCCGCTAATATAGGTCAGTCAGTCCTGGGGAGGGGCCATTGCATGAGCTGATGCTCTCCTAAAAGCAATTGGGTCCCTCTGTCTTGATACCGAAATTTAGATTTCCAATCGAATGGGCTTGATAAAGACACGTTTTAATTTAAGTGCCGGATGTGAGATTTGCGATAAGTGTTGAGTAATAACATACATAGATAATAGAGCAGGAAGTGTTGTAAGGTGGGCAAGATATGAGTAAATAATAGTCGTTAAATTTGTAGGATAAACACATTATTGGTCTGAAATTAACGAGTCATGACGTCATACTACATAGTTTAAATACACGTTTGAAAGTCAAGTCTACCAACCTTAAAAGTCGCGCGATATATTTAATAAAATATAAAGTAAACATCGTTTAATCCTAAAAAGGTAATTATATATTCGAAATTCATAAAAGAACATGTTATAATAGAAAGGGACATTTCTAAATTGCGGGAAAAGGAAATAGCATTTTGGATACGAGGCTTTCTTGGATGACGTCATGACATTCAAAATTGGAGGAACGGTTTCTTAGCGTGGGTACGCGAGAAAGCGTCTGGTCACTACCCAGACCAGCACCGCACGTTGTGGAGTGCAGACGTGAGTGCGATTCTTCTGCGTGTAGCAGATCGGCATAGCTCCCGCATGTATCTAAGATGCAATAAATAGTATGCAAAGGTTTCTTGGGTTGTCTATCACACACCTACGCAGACCCGAGATAAAATAAAGAGATCTCAAGCTGAGCTAGCGGGAAAGAACTAAATCAACGGGCGACAACGAGAACCGAACAACGACTTCAGCTTCAAATGGCGATCCAACCACGAGGACACAACGACTTTCAGCTTCAAATGGCGTCCCAACGTGTGGCGTCGAAAGAATGGACCAACCCCAAGACGACCAAGCCAGCATCGAGCCAGCAGACAAGAAGGTGCCCAGCGTGTCAACATCTGTGAAACGTGTAGTGAACAAGTTTAAGTGCAGTTAAAAAAAAAAAAAAAATAGTGAAACAGTGAAAATTATTAAATATTGGTGAGTAGAAAAACACATGTAAATAGCTTAGAAATGGAAGACAGTGATAGCGATTTTCTAGGTTTTGAGAGTCCGGAAATTGAGAAAAGTGTAGTTAGGATGGAAGAATATAATCAGAATGTAATTGGTAGCAGAATATGCCAAGAAGTAGAAGATCAGAACGTTAGAGAAACACCTAGAGGTAGTTCAGAAATGTTTAGTAGTAATTCAGAAAGGCCAGCAATTATGTCAGAAATAGAGAATATGTTTCAAAAGATAATGAAAAAGATGAGTACAGAGTTAAGTCAAAAGATAGATGAAAATAGTAAAGAATTAAGAACAGTGAAAAAGATGAGTACAGAGTTAAGTCAAAAGATGAGTACAGAGTTAAGTCAAAAGATAGATGAAACTAGTAAAGAATTAAGAACAGAGTTAGGACAGAAATTAGAGAAGGGACAACAGGAATTGGGAATGCAATTGGAGAATCAGAAGAGAGCTTTAGAAACCTTTAGGGAAGAAGTTAGGGAGGAAATTAATAAAGTCACTAGTGAAGTAAAAGAAAATAGAGAACAGGTTAAGGGAGAATTAGAGACAATAAGGCAAGAAGTAAAGAATTCTGAAAAGAAATTAGGTCAACAAGTGAGTGAAAAATTAGATAAAGAAAGGGAAAAAGTAACATATAGATTAGACAAACAAAGGGAAGAAATTAGGGAAGAGTTACAGGGGTGTAAAGTTAGAATAGAAAGATCTGATGTAGAAAGTGAAAGGCAGGCTAGAAATTTGGAGGATGTTACAGACCAAATAAAAGGGGTAGTAACAGAAATTACTCAGGTAAAAGAGGCCTTAGAAAATTTGAAATTAAATGAAAATGCATGTAATCACAACAATCTTAATAATGAAGCTGCAAGAAACGAGGCAATACCAGGTGTATCAGCTGACATTTCAATGCAAAATAGGGGTAATAGTAATTCCCATTCTGATCTCGGAAATAGTGCAGGGACAGGTGACAATTCAAATTTACATTGGCCTAACCATGTCTTAAATGAAATGACACCTCCAGTTTTTGAAAATGAAGATTCAGATGATCCTAAAGCCTTTTTAGAAGGGTTACAAGAGTACTTCATGGTGAAACGTATACCAGAGGAGTACAAGATGGTGATAGTAAGAAAATGCCTAAAGGGTAATGCTGCTAATTGGCTAGGCCTTTCTGTGGGTAACAATAATGATTACAGGACCTTTAGGAACATCTTTTTAACCAGATATTGAGGAGCTAGTAGGCAGGCTAATATTAGAGTTGAATTAAGCAATGGAAAGTTTAATCCTAGATCGGAGGAATCGATGGTCAACCATTTTATGAGAATAGCGAGAAAATCGAAGATGTTGGATCCTCCCTTAGATGAAAAAGATCTAATAAATATAGTTACTCCACATTTTCCGGAAACACTTCAACACTACCTAATCATAGCCCGACCCGATAGCATTGCAGCTATGATCGAATTATTATCAGCCTTAGAAGTCAATAAGCCAAAACACGCATTTGGAAATAAATATGAAGAAAAAGAAACTGTCAATTCTTTCGGGCAAGGGGCACAGTATTATCAGAATAGAAGTGAGATTAGGGAAAGATATAAAGGACCAGTACCAAGGATGGAATCATTCCGGTGGGAAAATCAAGGTAGATATAACCAGGAAGGGCATCACCAAAATAGAAATGGTAATCAAAGGGGAAGAAATATAAGGGTGAATTATATGAATACAAATAGATTTGATCGAGGTAGACGGGGACGTTATTTTGGACATAGTAGAAATTCAAATGATGGGTATTGGACAAACAGAGATAATGAGTTTAGACCGAGGTCACCAAGACAGGGAGAAAGGTATTCTAATGGACGAAATTCCCCCGAAAATGCGGAAATGGTTGAGGCCATTAACACGGTCAAAAACATGGTAGGAAGTAACCCCGATTTAATGCAGGAAAACAGAAGTAACAATTCGGGAAATAGTACAGGAGCAATACCTAAAAATCAGGGAAACGCCAGACCCGGTCAAACGCGCCTTCAGTGAGAACTGGGTATCCTAGTAATGATTGTGATAAGTACTCGGAAATAAATAGTCCTGGAAGGCAAATGATGATACAAAAGAAAAGAGAATGGAAAAATAGAATTGACGAAAACGAAAAAGTAGGAGATCCACCTAAAATCAAAATTGGAGTAAATGGAAAACAATACAATGCAATTATAGATACGGGATCAAATAGCACAGTATGCTCACAAAATTTTTATGATAATTTACAAAGTAGTGGTTTTAAAGTAATGTCTTTACCAGTTAATGGGATATACTGCTCGCTAGCTGTGGGAAAACGAAAAGAGAGAGTAAAATTTCAAGCAATGATAAATATTGAAATAAATGGGAGAATACTAGGAATTTTATTTCTGATTGTAGGAAGACTTGTGACAGATATTATAATAGGTTGTGATTGTCTTTATGCCTGGGAAGCTGTGGTGAATTTTAAAAACATGATTGTAGAAATGAAAGTTGAAGATGAGACCATTATAGTGCCTTTTGTGGAAGATAGTAGTTCAGAAACTATTGTACGAGAAAAAGAGGAAGAAGAAATCCAAGGGGATACATTCTTTGTAGAATATGTTAAAGTAGGAGCTATGGAATTAACTGAAGTAAATGTCAAAGAGTACAGTATCGATAATAAAGAAAATGTAGAATGGGATAAAAATGATTTCATAGACAATTTGAGGTTTTCTGATGCAACTAGGTACTATGATAGGGAGAGTAGTGAGGACTTAGAAGAATTGTTGAGGGAAAAAGTAACTCAGGCTGATCAACTAAATGAACAACAGAGGGATAAACTGTTTGAAATATTAATCCGAAATAAAGAAGTATTCTCTGAGAAACCTGGTAAATGTAATATTTATACTCATTCGTTTGAGATGATACCCATCAAAACTTTTACACATAAAGTGAGAGCTATCCCTAGTACCATAAGAGAAGAGGTAGATGCAGTTATAAAGTCAATGTTAGAAGATGAGGTTATTGAGATTTCGAATTCAGAATTTGTGAATCCCCTATGTATTGTAAATAAGGCCAATGGAAAGATTAGGGTGACATTAGACGCGAGAAAACTAAATCAACATTGTAAACCTGATAGATTTAGACCAGAAAGTGTAGAGGTAATATTGAACAAATTGCAGAAGGGCAAAATTTTTTCTACTCTAGATCTTACAGCATCTTTTTGGCAGATCCCACTTAGAGAAGATTTAAGAAAATATACAGCGTTTTTACATTCTGGGATACTATATCAGTTTCGAGTTTGCGCCTTTGGTATGAATACCAGTGGTAGTGCACTATTAAGAGCTTTGTATGAAATTTTTGGAGAAACCATAAAGAAATTTGTAGCTCAGTATGTGGATGATTTTGTAATTTTTTCAGAAAATATAGAGGATCATTTAAATCATATCAATTATGTGCTTAGTCAGTTAAAGAAAGCAAACATGACAATAAAGCCCAGTAAAACTGCATTCTTTGTGAAACAGACAGAATTTTTAGGTTATGTTATTTCAAATGAGGGAATCAGGCCTAATCCCGACAGAATTGAAAGCATAAATAAAATACCAGCTCCTAAAAATATAAAACAATTGAGAAGATTTCTTGGTATTCTAAATTATCAATCAAGATTTATCCTGGAATATGCAACCGTAGTAGCCCCATTAAGACAACTTTTGAGAAAAGATGTAAAATGGCAATGGTCATCAGTAGAACAAGAATCTTTCGAAAAGGTAAAAACATTGTTTGCAGCGTCAATTTTATTGGAAAAACCTAGGGAAGATCTCCCCTACATAATTTATACGGATGCTTCAGGACTTGGGTATGGTAGTGTCATATTACAAAAAGATGAGGAAGGAAAAGATCACCTCATTGCTGTAGCTTCAAGGGGGCTTTCAAGGACTGAATCACAGGCTTGCACTACAGAAAAAGAGATAGCAGCTATTTACTTTGCACTTGTAAAATTTAGGCAATATGTATATAACAACCCAGTAATAGTTTACACAGATCATGTTAGTTTGGCATTTATGAACTCTTGCAAACTCACAAGCACACGTATTTCTAGATATATACATGAAGTCACATCCCATAACATAGAAATCAAACACATAGCAGGAATTCAAAATATTTTTAGTGATTTGTTATCAAGGATGAAAACCAATTACACAATACCAGATACAATTAGTGACAACAAACATGATGTAACCATACTATATTTGAAAACCTTAGAAGGGACTCAATTAGCTAAAGAATTTCGAAATTTGGAACGATTACAGACAGAGGACGATGAACTTAAGAAATTGAGAGAAAAGGCACAACCAATCACAGAAAATTTAAAAGATAATATAGGTATTTATGAGGGAAAAATCTATAAATTTCATGGAAAAATTGAACCTAAATGGAAAGTAATGGTACCAAAAGCTTTACAAGAGAAACTTATACTTGCTTATCACAAAACACTAGCTCATACAGGTAGTGAAAAGCTAATCATGGCAATTAGTGACCATTTTTATATAAAACATTTGGCAAAGAAAGTGAGAAAAATATGTTCAAGCTGTGATTTATGTCAAAGGGCCAAACCATTTAACATCAAATTTGATATAGAACCTCAGACAATCATAAGAGAAGGGAAAAATGTACTAGTTGCTGCTGATGCACATGGTGAACTACCAGTAGGACAATTTGGATGTAGATATATGTTTGTTCTTCATGATGTTTTTAGTAAATTTATTAAAATTTATCCTGTTAGGAATATCAGCAGCAAAACATGTGTAGGAAAGATAATAAAAGATTATGTGCCTAAATATGGGAAGATTCAGGCAATCTTAACAGATAATGCTACAGTTCATCGGAGCAAAATCTTTAAAGAAACCCTAGAAAATCATGAGATAAAGTTATATCATTGTTCCTCATACTTTCCATCAGGGAATCCAACAGAACGTGTCCTCCGAGATATAGGAATTTATTTACGTGTACTTACACATCATAATCACAAGGATTGGGTGAAATATTGTCCATTGATAGAAAAGATTATCAATCACACCATTAATGTAACTACTGGGTTTGCCCCAATAAAATTAATGTTAGGAATTGAACCAGAACCAATATTAACCGGGGTACCAAAAATACTGAAAATTAATGACATTCAGTTAAGTGAAGAAGAAAGAGTGAAAATTGCTTTTGAACGAATCAAGAAAAAGGCAGAGAAGCGAAAATTAAAGAAAAAGAGTAGAAAACATAAATGGGAACCTAAGATAGGCGATTGGGTACTAGTTAAAGACCATAAGTTATCAAGTGCGTTGCGAGGTAGGAACAAAAGGATGGAATTGTTATATAAAGGTCCTGCAGAAATTATATCCAAATTTGGTTATCATACCTATGAATTAAAAGATGTTAAAAATGAAAAATGTCTGGAAAGATGGCATAAACAACTCCTTCGACCATACAAGAAACCGTGTGGTACCTTGGAACCTTGATTTAATGTAAAGAAAAAAAAAAAAAAAAAAAAAAAAAAAAAAAAATTTCGAAGTGTCATTGTATATTGGCGCCCAATCAGCTTTGAGATAAAATGTAAATGTTAGCTTACTTGAAAATCATATATTGGTTAGGTACTTACATATTCATGAAAAATGCAGAATGTGAATTGCTATATACTACAAAGCGCTTAAGAATATATTGTATAGAGCTCACAATAACAGCTTCAGAAAGATTGTTAAAATGTTCATCTCCGCATGGAGAGAAAACAGAATATTTACTTTGTAAACATTTGTTAAAATATTTAGATGTATAGATAGTTATCACAGCAAGACAAAGAAAGAACTTGTCTGAAGAGTGTAATGGATTTATATAAATATATGTACATTTTAGTGCTTAAAGGATCTAGTACAGATATGTGTTACAATAACAAAAGTGAAAAATCACAGTGCAAGTGATAGTGAGAGCGAAGTGAGCAAACATGAACTAAAAGAAGGAAGTATAAAGAAAGACTCTTGAAATTTAACCTTTATATAAAAGCTTCACAGAAGAAACCATAACATATTGTAATTAGTATTTAAGGATTAATGTTTAGTCAAGTGTACAATTGTTTGTCATGTTAAAAAGATTAATGAGAAGATATGTTAATAACCAATTTCAAAACAGTGTAATTGAAAATTGTATATAATGGGAGTGTTGCCGATTATTCAAAATACAGGAGTAATTTTTAATTTTTCTTTCGGGCAAGACATTTACATTATTTTATTATGAAATAATAAAATAACATAAATGGGGGCATTTGATACCGAAATTTAGATTTCTAATCGAATGGGCTTGATAAAGACACGTTTTAATTTAAGTGCCGGATGTGAGATTTGCGATAAGTGTTGAGTAATAACATACATAGATAATAGAGCAGGAAGTGTTGTAAGGTGGGCAAGATATGAGTAAATAATAGTCGTTAAATTTGTAGGATAAACACATTATTGGTTTGAAATTAACGAGTCATGACGTCATACTACATAGTTTAAATACACGTTTGAAAGTCAAGTCTACCAACCTTAAAAGTCGCGCAATATATTTAATAAAATATAAAGTAAACATCGTTTAATCCTAAAAAGGTAATTATATATTCGAAATTCATAAAAGAACATGTTATAATAGAAAGGGACATTTCTAAATTGCGGGAAAAGGAAATAGCATTTTGGATACGAGGCTTTCTTGGATGACGTCATGACATTCAAAATTGGAGGAACGGTTTCTTAGCGTGGGTACACGAGAAAGCGTCTGGTCACTACCCAGACCAGCACCACACGTTGTGGAGTGCAGACGTGAGTGCGATTCTTCTGCGTGTAGCAGATCGGCATAGCTCCCGCATGTATCTAAGATGCAATAAATAGTATGCAAAGGTTTCTTGGGTTGTCTATCACACACCTACGCAGACCCGAGATAAAATAAAGAGATCTCAAGCTGAGCTAGCGGGAAAGAACTAAATCAACGGGCGACAACGAGAACCGAACAACGACTTCAGCTTCAAATGGCGATCCAACCACGAGGACACAACGAATTTGAACAGCTTCAGTCTATACACTAGGGGGTGAGACCCTAGGGTGAGCAAGGTCCTAGCCAGGACTCTCACCTAAGCCAGTATGGTGGCCAGGAGGTGAGCATGCCATAGGAGACATTTGCAATGGAGGAGGATTAATGTGCCATGGCATAAAAAATCCTAACAAAAAATATGCCAAGTAAGTGTAAAAGAAACAGCTGAATCAAGTTGTCCTAGCAACTTGGTTATAACTAGAACAGAGGAAGGAAACAAGTTCACATCGGTGAATACATTCATTACTCAGAGGTATTTTGAGAAAATAGCTGGCCCAGTGAAAGCCTGCACTAGATCTCAAAATAGCACGTTCCTGGTCAAAGCTAATTCAGTATTCCAGGCAGCCAACATATTAAAAGCCAACATGTTAGCCAGCTATTCGGTTAGAGTAGAGATGCACAGGACTTTGAATTCCTTGCACGTTGTGATAAACACTCATGCTTTGGACAGTATGTCCAATGAGGAGATTCAAGAGAACCTAGAAGATCAAGGTGTGACATATGTGTGCCGGGTTCAGTGGAAAGAACCTGGTAAATATCTATCATAATAATAATAATGATGATGATGATGATAAATAATTAATAAATAATAATAATAGTTTATTCACCATTTGGTAATTACAATAGACTTCCCACAACTTATAACTAATGAAACAAACAGAGATATTTATACACTGAAGGGATGGTAATATTTACATATGTTTTACAAGTCATGTTTACTTATATCTAAGTATTCTTGAGTGCTGTAGAAAGGAGTTTTTACTAGCCATTTATATATTTTTTCCTTAAATCTTTGAATATTTGTACTGTGTGTTTCTAAAGGAAGTGAATTAAACATTTTTATACCATTTAACTTGTAGTACCTTGAGGACTTCTGCAGTCTGAGATATGGTGCATCCACTCTGTTCTGGTTTCTTGTGTTGTATGTATGTATTTCACTTCTGGTATAATAATTTTGTTCATTTTCTTTGACATATACAAGCACATCTTATAGGTATAGATTAACAACAGTCAGTATTTCCAGCGTTTTAAAAAGTGGCTTACAGTGATCAGTTTTATTAGAGTTTGTCAGTATTCTAATGACCTTCTTTTGAATCTTTAGCACGTCTGCTATTCTTGGGCTACTCCCCATAATAGCAAACCATACCTAAAAATGCTTTGAAAGAATGAAAAATAAGCCAAACGAACAAATTCATTTGGGACTGCCCTCTTTAAGTTTGCTAATAAGAACACTGTTCTCGACAGCTTACTGCATACAGAATCAATGTGAGAGCTCCAAGATAGATGATTATCGATTAACTTTCCAAGAAATTTAATGGTCTCACTTGTGTTGTAACATAAATTGTTACTATTTTTTAATGTGAAAAGAATATTTTGTGATTTACTTTCATTCATAAAAAACCCATTGCTTCTAAACCATATTTGGGCTTTTTTTATATTCTCTTGGACAGACTGTGACAGCAGATCAAATGTGTTGTTTATGTTAAGAAATTATGTGTCATCTGCATAGACAACAGTATGACATGGATAACAATTCGGCACATCATTAATCATTATTAAAAAAAGCAGTGGTCCAAGCACTGAGCCCTGTGGAACACCTATTTTTACATCAGTGATCTGTGAATATTTTCTTCCAATTGAGACCAGCTGTTTACGATTTATTACATATGACTTAAAGATACTCAAGTTAGGGCCCTGAACACCATACAATTCAAGTTTCTTTATCAAGATGCCATGATCAATGCAGTCAAACGCTTTGCTTAGGTCACAGCATGTGCCTTGTGCAAAAGCACCTTCCTCAAAAACTTGGTGTATTTTCTCTACAAAAGAGTATAGTATAGTATAGCTGATTTTCCAGTTCTATACCGAAACTGATTCTGATAAAATAAATTTCGATTTTCGAAATATTCTTGTAGCTGATTTTTTATGAGGCCTTCTACAATTTTAGCAAATGTGGGTATCAGTGAAATTGGTCTATAGCTGCTTGCCTTCTCCCTTTCACCCTTTTTATATATTGGTGTTACTTTGGATAATTTTAGTACCTTGGGAAAAACACCTTCATTAAAGCAGCTATTAATACAAAAGGTGAATGGAATTACAATATGTGGTATAATTTCTTTAAGAACATTATTTGAAATATCATATACATCCCTACTTTTTGAGTTTTTAAGTCTTTTTGTTACTTTTTCTACTTCTCTACAGGTTACTTCTCTAAGCACAAATCGTTCATTCTTCTCTCCCCAATTTATATTATTTATAAATGATGTAGCTGTGTCTGCACAAGAATTTACCTTTAATACTATGTCCCTGACTGATTCTATAAAATAGTTATTGAAATCATCAGGAGTTATGCTTTCATTTATATATTCTTTTCTATTTTTACTCGTTATGGAATTAATTAATGACCAAGCCGCTTTACATCTGTTGCTAGAATTTTCTATTTTACTTTTATTTGACTCTTTTTTTGCATCCAAGAGTGCTGTTCTATAACGTTTTCTATAGTTTCTTATTGTATTTAGTAGACAGGGATTTGGGTCTTTTTTATGCATATCTTGAAGCAGTATTAGCTTATTTTCCATTCTTTCTAGTCCTGAACTGTACCACTTAATACTGCTAACTGATTTAGCTTTTTTATTGGAGTTTATGGTTTGTTTTTGTTTCTTGCACAAGCTGTTAAACAGACTAATGAAACTACGTAGGCTTTCACCGCCGGCGTCTAAATTGTAGAATGAAGTATCTTCCGGGCTGTTATGCCGTGGTCTGCTGGAGATCTGTCTTCCAGACGTTTTGTTTACAACTGCGGTAAACATCCTCAGTGGCATTGTCGAAGTCTCCTCGTGGAAGGTATCACTGCGACTGATGCGTTGACTGTCTGTGGCGCTCCATTTATACCATGCGCAACGTGTGCTGATTGGCCCGGGGCGTGCAGAGGCGTGGTGGCTGGTGGAGGGGGTTCTATCTCTCTTATGCTGCTGGTCTCTTCTGATTGGCTTACCTTGCTTTCCTGCTTCTTATGATGTTCTATGACCAGATGCCAGTTGCTGTTTAATCTTAAGGCCTCCTCCTTCTTATTAAAGTTGTTAGGGTGCTTGAAAATTTCAATAGCCTCTCGCTGTAGTCGGGCATGGTAATGTATGGTAGATGTATGATGCATGAAGCTGCCGCCTGGGCCAAACTGATAAGTCCGCGGTCGCTGAACATGCCATTAATGCAGTTGGTGAACACAGTATTAAGTTCCAGGATACGCGCATCCTTGCATATACCATACATTACCATGCCCGACTACAGCGAGAGGCTATTGAAATTTACAAGCACCCTAACAACTTTAATAAGAAGGAGGAGGCCTTAAGATTAAACAGCCACTGGCATCCGGTCATAGAACATCATAAGAAGCAGGAAAGCAAGGTAAGCCAATCAGAAGAGACCAGCAGCATAAGAGAGATAGAACCCCCTCCACCAGCCAACACACCTCTGCACGCCCCGGGCCAATCAGTGCACGTTGCGCATGGTATAAATGGAGCGCCACAGACAGTCAACGCATCAGTCGCAGTGATACCTTCCACGAGGAGACTTCGACAACACCACTGAGGATGTTTACCGCAGTTGTAAACAAAACATCTGGAAGACAGATCTCCAGCAGACCACGGCATAACAGCCCGGAAGATACTTCATTCTACAATTTAGACTAATGAAAGTATTAAAAAAGTGTTCAAACATTTCTTCAGCTGACCCCCTATTGTTACCAAGTATCCCACACCAGTTCACTGACAACAAGTTATCCTTAAATTTATTTAGAGTCTGTGCTAAGGTCTCTAACCTCGCTTATTATTTTTCCAGTTTTATGAGAAGGGGTTTTTGCCATACTTGTCTCAAAGATTAGAGGCTTATGATCTGATATCTGATAATCCCCCACCTTGATTGTATAGCATGCTTGTTTTACATTGGTTATGATATTATCGAGGCATGCAGTTCCGCAAGTGGGAGTTTTATTTGCACAGTGATAGCCCATCCGCTATAGTAAATTTTGAAATTGACTTACTGTGTTACTTTGTTTGGTAATGTCAAAATGTGCATTTATATCACCTACTCACACATACCATTTCCTTACCTTTGATCGGGTAGATCACCCACAAAGGATGAAGGCAGGTTATGAGGCTATTGAAGTTAGACCATATATACTGAACCTGCTAGATGCTATAAGTGCCAGTGCCTTGGGGACATGAGCAGTTTCTGTAATGGTGAAGCTACCTGCATTGACTGTGGAGGCATCGTGTACGATGGTGCATGTGTATTATCTCGCTGTTGTGTTAAGTGCAGCGGTGAACATCCAGTAAGTTCCCGAGAATGACCTATTTAATGAAGGAAAGAACTATCAGGAGATCTGGTTTAGGGAGAAGGTATCCTTGAATTTACACCAACCCTCTATCCTGAAGTCCATTTTTATAGCTCAGTTGCAGCTAAACTGTACCGAGTCAGGAAATTACAATGCAGACCAGCGATATAAATGATGCCACAATATCAGAGAACTCTCATAGCTAAATCAATTCCAAAGCCTAAGTCTTCAAATTCAACACACATGTCTGTGTCAATATCTATGAAGTCCATAGCTGAAAAGGACACCTCCGCTAAGTCACCACCAAAAGCATCAAACTCAACAATGGGTACCTGCAAGCCTATAAGAAGTGATGCCTCATCAATAAAGTTCAAGACCAGGTATACCAGAAGCAACTTCCTCAAAGAAAATAGCAAGTCTACTCTCAGTACACTGAAAGGAAGCAAGAGTCTACGAACATGATCCTCTTCTGGGGAATCTTTAGGGGTGGACTCAGATCAGTGACTTTCATCTTCACTAGTCTCCATTTCCAATTGGTTTGAAGTTATCAAATTGAAATTCACTATGGAGAAATGGATGTCCTTGGTAGGGGACATGGAGCAAGAAGATCTTACCCACCTGCAAGAACTCCAGCAAAAAAGAGGCAGGATAAAGCTTCAGAAGAAGGTGTTAACCCGATACATAAGAAAAAGGCTAAAATGAGTCAATCACCACCTACTTCAAGGTAATGGAGAGTTACCTTACAGTACTTATCCCATTCAAATATTAACATGGCTATCCCACAATGGAACATTAGAATATGACCAGAGCTTGTGCTCAATAAGAATAAACATTTGGTTGCATCGTTTGAAGGAGACTAAGCTGCATCCACAAGACATTTTCCAACTAAGACGATACACCTCAGTACGGTTGGATCTTACACGAGAAGAGGATTTTGGCAATGGTAGTGCTATGGTACATATCAGAGATTACAGACACACTCACACACACACACACACACACACACACCAGGGAGAGCTAAACAGCTCCAAATGGGCTGTGCTTGTTTTGCCTATCTGGATCCTCAGTGCTCACTGCTGTCTGCCGCTATCATAGAAAAGTGTGGGTGAAACCATACAACATTTAAAGGCTTTAATTACCAACTTTACAAAAGTAGTAGCTGAATGTGGCCACCATTGTTGTCCATACATTTTTCATTTTTGGCACTTCTTTAGTAAGCTATCTATCACTCGCTACAGTACATACTGAGAAATGATGGCAATTTCCCGGTGGATATTATGTTTTAATTCTTCCAGGGTGTGTGGGTTTGTCTTGTACGCTTTATGTTTTAAGTTACCCAAGAGATAGAAATCACTTATTGGAGTTCTGAGAAACCTTCCTCTGCTAATGGCACACTATACACCAATTTTTTCATCATTAAGAGGTACTTCATGAAGAATATTAGGTTCTGAGTTATAGGGCCAATTTTTTCTAGTTAACAGTTAATGTCTGTACATACATAAATATAATTTTGCCCCCCTTTTTACAGAATTAATAGATAGCATGTTTTTTGCCCTTTTTCAACAAGTCTCTGTAGCAGATCATACCAATCTTTCAATGAGAACATTTGAAATTATGTTTCATGACAACAGTTAGTAGAACAATTAGTAGAGGTTTGTGGACCACTCGGTCCCCTGACCTAAACCTCTGCAATTTCTATCTCTGGGGTAACTTAAAACATAAAGTGTACAAGGCAAAATCACATACCCTGGAAGAATTAAAACAAAATATCTGCCAGGAAATTGCCTGCATTTCTCGTGAACTACAGCTAGTGGTGGATAATTTCCTAAAGGGGTGCCAAAAATGTATGGATGATGGTGGCTAGTTTCTCATCTCCTTTCATAAAGTTGGTATGTAAAGTCTTTAAAAGTAGTTTTAAAAACATTGTACAGTTTCATCTGTATCCTTCTATGATAGCAGCAGACAGCAGTGAGTGACAAGAAGGCGGACAGGCAAAACACCACCAGTTTGGAGCTTTTTGCTCTCCCATTATATACAGGATGTCCCAAAAAAAACACCAAGTATTATTTATTTATGCCAACAAACTTACTGTTGGTGTTTTTAAACACACAAGCCGTGTGTGGGAAAAGTTTGAGAGGTAGAACTGGAACTTAAAAATTCAATGCCACAACTGGGATTTGAACCACAGACCTTCCGCTTACCGGGCAGCTGCTCTACCACTGAGCTATTCTGACAAACTGCCAGAATGGCATTAAACTCAAACCAGTTCATATTTCTCCTGGTAAACCACAAAGGCAGTCTCACATCAGAGACAAATTACCCCAATGGTGACTTACTATTGTAAGTACTTTATATCCCAGGATTAAATAACCTTCAGATGGTAATTATTATTTATTTATGCCAACAAACTTACTGTTGGTGTTTGGTTTACCAGGAGAAATATGAACTGGTTTGAGAATTTAATACCATTCTGGCAGTTTGTCACAATAGCTCAGTGGTAGAGCAGCCGCCCAGTAAGCGGAAGGTCTGTGTTTCAAATCCCAGTTGCGGCATTGAATTTTTAAGTTCCAGCTCTACCTCTCAAACTTTGCCCACACACAGCTTGTGTGTTTAAAAACACCAACAGTAAGTTTGTTGGCATAAATAAATAATAATTACCATCTGAAGGTTATTTAATCCTGGGATATAAAGTACTTACAATAGTAAATCACCATTGGGGTAATTTGTCTCTGATGTGAGACTGCCTTTGTGGTTTACCAGGAGAAATATTAACTGGTTTGAGAATTTAATGCCATTCTGGCAGTTTGTCACAATAGCTCAGTGGTAGAGCAGCCGCCCGGTAAGCGGAAGGTCTGTGGTTCAAAGCCCAGTTGTGGCATTGAATTTTTAAGTTCCAGTTCTACTTCTCAAATGCTTAGTATGTTGTATGGGATGGCAAACTTATCAGTTTTATAACAGGAATGAAAATGAATGGTTTGGACGCTGTAGTGTATGAAAGTTGAGATAGGTGTACCTTCACATTTCATTAATAAATCCAATATCAAACTGTCTAGATTACAAACAGGCTTTGAACTGTGTACTTTCTACGTCAACTCACATACATTGGGTTTTCATAATAGTACTTTCATTTATACTGCAGAGCTGTATGCAATACATCCAGCTGTTTTCTACATATGCTGTCATAAATTGGGTGACTGCTCAATTTTGAGTGATTCTCTTAGTGCACTTCAGAGACTTTGTAAGCTGTACAACTTCCATCCTATTGTACAGGAATCTGGGATGCCTTCTATATTTTACATGCTTCTGGCGTTAATAGGCATGTGCATGGATTCCTGGTTACGTAGAGAATGAAATGGCAAATTTGGCAGCAAAGGTAGCAACCACAGAACCCAGCATTACCATCTCTCATATCACTTCAGAAGACTTTAGGTTTGAATTGCAGAGAGCAGTGCAATTGTGTTGGCCTGAAGAGTGGTCAAATCTCCATGGTAATAAGCTTAGATAAGTGAAAGAACTTCCAATAAGCTGTGTAACCTGCTCTTGCATGTCTCGTCACAAGGAGATGATTTTGGCTTGGTTACGCATTGGCTACAGCAATTTTACACATGGTTATCTAATTAAAGGGAACCCTACTACTCTCTATCTGCTGTGTGACAACCTTTTGCCAGTCTGTCATGTGCTGCTATAGTGTGCTTCCCTAGTGGACCTTCGAAACTCCCTGCAACTACCAGCCAGAGCTGCAGGAGTCCTGGCGGACAATAAACAAGCAGTCAAAAGAGTTTTAATTCTGGCCTTATCCTCTTTGTTTGGTAGGTTTATGTTTATTTGTTTTCCATTTTAATATTACTTTTATTTTATATTTAAGTTTATCTCTGGCTTTGCCAGTTTCCATTTTTTAAGGGCACTGTGACCAAGTAGTTGAAGGCCCTTAAACTGACATCTCCTCTCTCATTAGGACTTCAGTAAGGGCAATCAGTGAAGCTTGTTCTTTCTTCTCCCCTCTTCCTCCTCACCAAGGGGTTTGATCCTGCTGTTTTCATGCTATAAAACTGTTCAACTGGTTACCTCTTCACTAGAACTGGCTATTTGGGAAAATATTCATTGTCAAGAATGCTAATAACATCATAAATTTTGAAATCTCACCAATGAGTAGTATGTTAGAGCTTTGTTACTCTACCAATAGGCAGCAGCAGAATCATACCCAGCTGGGAGAGGAGGAAGAGGGAAGCTAAAAGAGCAAGCTTCAGTCTCCTAATTGCTGATAATAAGGATGAATACCCCTGAAAACGTTCTAGCAATAATAAGTTATTAAATGAAGGCATGGGTGTCACAATTTAATGTGCAGTTAATTAATGATTATTAGGCTATTGTTTTAATTTTGATGTAAAGAACAATTTTTTTATTTAGTACAAATTAATACAGTTATCTGCAACAAATATATATATTTCACAAACAAAAATTGTGACATCTGCCTGACATTGCAGGCGACCATAAAGATCCAGAATACAAAGATATATGACAAAGTCAATTTTAAGAAGAAAAAAAAAATTATTAAAATTAAGATTCAAAATATCTAAAGAAACATTAAATGATTATAACAAGAAGATAACAGTTAACACATTGAATATAAGTGATTATTTAAAATATATAAAGAGTCTTTTAGGACATGTAAACATATATTTACAATTTTGGACCATTGCACACCCAGTGCTTTGAGGCAGGCACTTGTGAATTTAAAACATGTTCCGCGGGCACCAAAAAGTAGTCCTTTTACCTCCCATGCATTTTCAGGTACATTATATCTCTCACTAAGGTGAGGAATGCATGGTTGGTAGATGGCTTCCTTTTCCTCGTTCACCTGTGTCGCCTGCTGTAAATGTTGCTCCATTCTTACTGTTGGATCAAGAATGAGACCCTTTCCTGCATCCCTCTTGATGGCTACGATATCTGCTCTTCGATGGCTACCATCCTCAGACAGGCAATGGACCTCTTCATAGACCTCCCAATTGGCTCTACGAAGGGCTGTAGAAATTGATGAACGCACACGGTGGTGACGAGTGTTGCGAAGTAATTCTCCCTTTGGGCAATATCCTAGTACATGCCTAAGGGTTTCCACTTCTTTACAATTTGAGTGCCGACATAGTGTTGTTCGCTGATTTCTTCCAGGCACAGATCTTACTGCTGCGGCGTTACATGACATTTTGATGGCATTAGTCCATTCAGAACATGACAGGATTTTTCTGTTGCTCATCCACAAATTGGCTCTGGGATTCTCTTTATATGTCTCAATCCCCTTTCCCTTGTGAGGTAGCTGACACCATGCATCAAACAATTTAAGTTGTAATTGTTTTCGAAGCCATCGTCCTGATTTTGACACGATTTCATCGTTAATGTCAATGTTCAAATTGGAAAGGGCTTCTTTCTTCTCTTTCTGAGTATCTTGACACAAGCGTAGATGATCATCTTGTATTTGTGAAAGCTTCTGAGCTATATTGAAATGTTGTATATAAGCCTCCCAACCAGCTCTAATTAGTCCTGTTCCTCGAAGATTACATGGAGCGTATATCATATCATTGGGGCAATCATGTGGTAGCCCAACTACTTCTTTGACGGATGTTCTTATTAATTTATCAATATATTCTAAAAAGGAGGATGGAATCTTATTCAGTGGTGTACTTTGAAGGGAATAAACTAATCCAGGCCAAATATATTGATTAATGATATTTAATTTTTGATCTGCTTTGAGCAAGTTGGAATAAGAAAGTGAATTCAAATCTTTTTCCAAACGTTTGATTATCTTATTCTTATCCAACTGGATTTCATTCGTGAAATTTACACCCAAATATTTTATGTTTTCATTTTCTTTGATTGGCTCTAAAACATTTGAGCCAAATTTTATTTTAGAAGTTTCACTAAGTTTACCATGTTTGATATTTATGACATTGCATTTTAATGGATTGATATGCAAACTAATTGCAGCCAAGTTGCTGGTAGTTAAGTCTAAAAGTGACTGAGCAGATGTTTCGTCCTTTGCTACTAAAACAATATCATCAGCAAAAGCCATGGCCGATACATTTTTTACTTCAGGGCTAAGTTGAAATCCATGCAATTTTGCAATCTCATGGTTTGTTATATCTTTAATTGTGTCATCAATCGCTAAATTAAACAATGTAGGAGAGATGGGTGAACCCTGGGCAACTCCTTTTTGTAGAAAAATAGGCGATGTTTTGTTTATGCCACATTCTACTGCAATGCTATTACCCTGAATGAGATTCAGAACTAATGCTCTCAAGTTGTTTGGCATATTGGTGCGCATCAGGCATCTCTTGATATGTTCATGACCTATGCTATCATAAGCCTTGGAGATGTCAAGGAAAACAATGCAGCAGTCCTTCTTGTTAGCTTTACAGTTTGTCAGACATCCATTGATGATTGATGTATTTATATGACAGCCAGGGAGCGCAACAAAACCACGTTGATAAGCGCAAAAATCAATAAATTATCTCAGTTTTCTGTCAATTACTTTTTCAATAACACGTCTGATTACAGAAAAAATTGATATTGGGCGCCAATTAGTTAGTTCATCAGGGTTTCCTTTTTTCAATATTAGAACTGTTCTTGCAGCCTTAAATACTTCAGGACATGTTCCAAATTTCAGCATCGCATTAGCTAGAAGACACAACAGTTTAGTGGTTTTAAATTCTTTTAAAACTTTTACAATGATTCGATTAGGACCCGGAGACGTATCCGCTTTAATCTGGCTAAGAGCAGCATTAATTTCTGCTTCCTTTATTTCTATATCATTCTCTGTACATACCGCTGCTATCTCTGGTAAGGGAGTTAGTTCATTCTCCTGTTCAAAAATATTTTGAAAATGTTGGTAAATAGAAGATGTTGGAATGTTACACTGGATACCATTTTGATTTTTCATGATATTCCTGACCACCTTGCGTCGTTGATTATAGTACAGGTACTGAGAGACTTCATATTGATACTTATTTTTGTTGCATTCTCTTTTGCGTTTAGTTAGTCTTGCAGGATTTTTGGTATTTGAATATGAATTGCTCTGAGGTATTTGTTTACTTTTTCGTGCATTATAGTATCGGATGGCAGGATGTTTAGGGCCAGAAAGGAAGGATAATGCTGTGACTAAATAGCTGACCACTTCTTGGCATAGCGACTCAAATGATTCTATATCAGATTTTAGTATTATGGTTTTTAATTTTTCCTCCAACTTTGTAATGTCACCTAGTTTTTTATTTATTTGTTCATCCTTATGCAATGTATGAGTTTTTTGGATCTTATCTTTTGAGTGTCCAGCTCATTATTCTCCTCTTGCGTGTAAGAATTTTCTGTTTGCTGCTTATATTTGGAAGCTATCTTTGTTCGATAAGCATCAGGATGTGCTTTACTTATATGAATGGCAACAGATTTAAAGGATTTTCCACAGATATGACAGCATTTTTCTAGTTTGTTGCTATTGCTCATTTCGAGATTAATACTTGAATCAAATGCCACTGAATTGCCAGAGTTATTTTTTTGGCATAAAATCATCTATTTTACTAAGTAAGACGTTCAAAGCAGAATTTTGTTCCTATAAACTGCTAATATAAGTAATTAATAAGTATTCCAATAGTAGAAATACCTGCTAACTATGTAAGTAAATAACTTATAAAAAGTATATAGTATTTATAAGTATATAACTTATAAATACTATAACTTTGGCAACAGACTAATGAAGTAATACTGCTTGATTGTTAACTTCCAAAATGCAACCCCCTTTAAAAAAGTTGCAGTACAACTGTCACTAATTTAATTTTGCATTGCCAAGATGAAAGGGGATAGTAAATAATAGCAGACAGCCTGTGGCTGCAATTGTGCAGAAGCAGCAACAATATTATCTCCATCTGCTTCCTGTTTGCTCCACTACCATGGAGCTAATGGAGGACATTTTAAATAGAGATGCCCCCCTCTATCTCTCTCCCTCTCTCTCCCTTCCTCTCTCTCTCCCCTTCTTTCTTTCTTTCTTTCTTCCTTCCCTTCCCACCCCTTCCCTCACCTCACCACCCCTTCCCTCCCCTCCCCTTCCCCTTCCCCTTCCTCCCTTTCCCTCCCCTCACTCGCCTCCCATTCCCCCTCCCCTTCCCACCCTCCCCTCCGCTTCCCTCTGCTTCCCTCCCCTTCCCTCCCCTTCCCTCCCTCCCTCCCTCCTTCCTTCCCTCCTTCCCTCCTTCCCTCCCTCCCGTTAAATAATTTCACTAGCTTGTCAAAGAAGGTTTCCTTCCCTGGTAGGAGACAACTTTATTTTTTCACTTTCACAGATACTATGGTACTACTACAGCGCATTGTTCAATCACAGGGACAGAGCGTTCACACCTTGTCCATCTGGATTTTAAAATGCCCAGAATGTTTCCATTGGCTTGCCATTTGGTAACAGGTAACGAAACACAATCACCTTTTGAATCGGCCATTACAGCGATATACTCTGCTTTAGAAATTTCTCCCTTAATTTCTTCTTGGTAAATTATTTTGCATTTGTTCTGATGTTCCCCGAAAAACGCAGGCTTGCTTAAGATGTTCTTTCACCACGGAATCAAATTCTGCTGTGAAGTTTATCAGTCCTTGAAACATGCCGGGATTAAATGAATTTTTACTTTCGTCCTGTCCCCTGAGAGCCAACTCGCATGCTCTGCAGAATTTTATGCAGTTAATTATCTGCGACAGACATATCTGTTCTTTGTAATTTCCTCATAGGTTTTTTCACATTACGCCTAAAAGCACTAACTGCTCAGATACATTTTTCTAGAACATTTAGTTCTGATTCCAATTCATGAATTGGACCATCAGCACACCCACCAAGCGACCGATATCACCACAACCATTATTTGTCCACGTGCCGCTTCTGTCGCTCGCAAATAATAAACATTTAAAACAAGAACCGGTTGGTTACTTCACAAGCACATACCCATGAAAAAGTTGAATACACACTTTCATTAAATTTTCTTGTAAGGTTTTTCCCTTTAGAATTAGTCACCTGAACTAAACAGATTGGTGGCAGCGGTCTGCCTACATTTTTAATTTTCAGCTTCTTTACCAAGGATAAAATGGAGAGGTTTATCTCCTTTAGTTTCGCAACGTCATTAATTTCACAATTGCACACATTGAAATGTACTGCCAAGGACACACAAATGCATACAGTTCGCTACCAGAAACACAAACCTAACAAATAAAAAATATAAACACAGTAACAAAGCAACTATACCAAACTGAAGCATTGGCCTTAGTAAATTGTAAAGATCAATTGTATACATTTATAATGGTTAATGTAATGTAATGCAACATTAACATAACTATCAAGCTAATACAGAAAATGGCTACATTATATTTAGAAATGTAAAGTTGGCTATACTGGTGGCAGGCTGATCCCAACTTCTGCAAAATGAGAGGGAGGGAAATGGTCGTTGAGGAAGGAAATGAATATGACTTGCACGTGAACGCAGTGCGGATGCGTGGTAAGAATTGCATCGCTTGGGTTTGTCGATTGTACCGCATTAACTCACCGTACTCCTAAATACAAGCTACTCCTCTCCCCCTGCGCCCTCTCGCCTAAAAACTTCCTTCGCCAGTCGCAGAATCTGGTTTATGCGGGTCTACGGTGTTGACCGAATACACTAGCCTCGCGAAAGAAGGCGTGTGAAGATTAAACGAGCAAGTTTATATAGGAGAAAGTTGAACATTTTACCTTCTGGTATATATACTTATAGAACTAAATACACGTTCACATACAGGAAAAATTAGTCGGTGTGCACTTGCGAGCATGCGATCCCCCAGGAGCTGCCACTGGTAATAACAATATGTCATACTTAATATAAAAATATCTAACACATTGCAATCACATGATTTTATCTGTTCTTGTATGACCTATACTTACAAATGCTTATTCCTCTATGTACTTCA
Organism: Tenodera sinensis; assembly: GCA_030765045.1. NCBI lineage: Eukaryota > Metazoa > Arthropoda > Insecta > Mantodea > Mantidae > Tenodera > Tenodera sinensis. The sequence continues at coordinate 150,719,034 of CM060961.1, read as the reverse complement.
TATTAATTGAGGTAAACATTTGCAGAAAATACCTTATTACTAATTTTCTAATAGGTGCAAAGGGAATATGCAATATGCAATTTTGTAAAGTATTCCATGTGAAGCATAGTCTGGTGTGGGGAGATTTTCTTGAAAAATTTTGTGTTGCATCTTTAAAATATGCTGAACTTAAATACCAAGTTTGGTATTTAATCAATTTTTCATTTTTGAGCTATGATGCCCTCAGAAACACACATACACATGCACACACACACACGCGCACACAGACCCATGCACACTCATGCACCGACACACATACACACACATGCGCTCACACATACATACCTTTTTCTAAAAATGCTCTTTTTAGATTTAGGAGGTTCCAACACTTATTTCTGGTGAAATCTTAATATAGAATTTTTAGGTGGAATAAAATAGTTAACCTGCTTACTATACATGGCAGAGGTAGTAATTATACACAGGAAGTACTGATTAGATTAGATATGATTAGATTGGATTGCATTCAACAAGTTTACAAGTAGCAATAGAGGTCCATGAACATTGAACATGTAAATGGCAGTGTATAGCATGAGAAAACTTTATATACAGGCACAAAAAGCAAAGCAGGGATAATAATTGAGAAACCAATAATTTAATCTGCTCTTACTTTTAATTAAATTTTTTTTAAAATCCCAATATGAAAAGTTTCATTATAACTTATATGTAAAAGGTCTTGTACGTACTTTATAAGGCCGTGCTACGTCTGCCCTTGTTCTCCTCATAAGAATTAAAGCCACCATAGCTGTTGCATAAAAAATCCAGATGAGGAAACTAGCAAAATCTATGAGGGAGGTAATATCTCCAGCAACAATGAATATGAATGTTAAGAAACCCTGTGAAACAAAAGCTTGTATCAATATTGCTAAAATGCAATCAGTATACATACATAAAATTTGATTATTGCACTCAAATGAGTTTTTCCATTCATTCTTCTATAAAATAAACTTAAAAAAACTTATTATTCTAGGTACTTCTTGTTGATGCAGATAAACTATCTGTTCACGAGGGACGGAGGGTCGGGGGGGTGGGGGGGGGGGCATATAGGCAGGTGGATGGGTTGATGGGTTGATGGGTGGATGGGTGTATGGATGGATTTAAACTGATAACAAGAAATTATTAACTACACAAAAAAATGTTGACATAAACTGTGTGCCTTAACAAGATCTATATCTTTTGTGTGGTAAAAATTTGTCTCTCTCTTACTGTTTACCAGCTACACAAAAGGCATTCAATGAAGAGGAATTAACAGGTTGTTTCCAGAAAATTGAAAATGTACATCTCATTTGTTGTCTAAATATCTTAAACATATGGCTACTATAGTATCCATATAAAAGTATTTATACATTATTATTTATTTATGCCAACAAACTTACTGTTGGTGTTTTTTAAACACACAAGCCGTGTGTGGGCAGTTTGTCACAATAGCTCAGTGGTAGAGCGTCCGCCCGGCAAGCGGAAGGTCTGTGGTTCAAATCCCAGTTGTGGCATTGAATTTTTAAGTTCCGGTTCTACCTCTTAAACTTTGCCCACACACGGCTTGTGTGTTTAAAAACACCAACAGTAAGTTTGTTGGCATAAATAAATAATAATTACCATGTGAAGGTTATTTAATCCTGGGATATAAAGTACTTGCAATAGTAAGTCACCATTGGGGTAATTGTCTCTGATGTGAGACTGCCTTTGTGGTTTACCAGGAAAAATACGAACTGGCTTGAGAATTTAATGCCATTCTGGCAGTTTGTCACAATAGCTCAGTGGTAGAGCGTCCGCCCGGCAAGCGGAAGGTCTGTGGTTCAAATCCCAGTTGTGGCATTGAATTTTTAAGTTCCGGTTCTACCTCTTAAACTTTGCCCACACACGGCTTGTGTGTTTAAAAACACCAACAGTAAGTTTGTTGGCATAAATAAATAATAATTACCATGTGAAGGTTATTTAATCCTGGGATATAAAGTACTTGCAATAGTAAGTCACCATTGGGGTAATTGTCTCTGATGTGAGACTGCCTTTGTGGTTTACCAGGAAAAATACGAACTGGCTTGAGAATTTAATGCCATTCTGGCAGTTTGTCACAATAGCTCAGTGGTAGAGCGTCCGCCCGGCAAGCGGAAGGTCTGTGGTTCAAATCCCAGTTGTGGCATTGAATTTTTAAGTTCCGGTTCTACCTCTTAGTATTTATACATATTAAGTAAGCAATGTGGTGTTATGTAAATGAGAGCAGAGACAGGCTTTGTATAAACAGTTGAATATTTATTTGCTTGACAGCAATAAAATAAATCCAAATGAACATACAATATGATTAAACATAACCACAAAAAGATGCCCTCCTCCATGGAAAGATGACAGTATGTCTGCCTCACATTCAAGAGGTTCTGAGACTGAGTCTCAGTATGAGCAACCTGGACACATTTTAACTCCGTAGTTATTTATGCATGATAGACCTTTGTTGAATTTTGTTCTAAAATGTTGCTGCACTGTGATAGCAGATCTAAGAGATCTGACAGTACAGCATATGCTCTTCCCTTGCCTGTCACCATTTTGACTCATTCCTACCAGCCTGTCTCTCATGGTAGAAATTTGAGACATGGATGTGACTAGGGTTACCAGATGTCTGGAAATTCCCAGACATGCCCCTCATTTCAACCATTTTTCCAGCATCCAGGTAGAATTTCTGAAAAGTTTCTAGTGTCCTACATTTTCAGAAACAGGCAGTGATCATTAGAAAATGAACTGGCAACTGTGCAAATAGAAATTAATAATTGGTTAGTAGCCGCAACTGAAACTTGCTATGGCAACATGGCTACAATGGCTGCAGTCAAAGAGTATACTCATGCATAGTAACATTGAATGAGAGACTGGCAATACAGCATTTGCACTCTGAGGCAAAAGATTTGTATTCTGTGGAGGCAAAGCAACACAATACTAATATTGAAAGAGAAATTTCACTAATAAGAGCACAGTAGACAGATAAAAGGAGCAGATCATCTATTGAAACAGTCAAAAGCATTGTTTTAGTGAAGTACAATTTTAAAAACTTCAGTTGTGTGGAACTTTTGATTATACTTCAAACAAGCTAGATGTTTTGTGCAAGATTACTCCTTCAGAGAAGTATAACTGACTGTTCATGATCACATTTAATACATTATGTTCCAGGATTTGAAGAAAGTATACGCGTATGTGTCTACAGGTACATATAAATAGCATTTAAATTAGAAATTTACATTACATTTGCACTGACCAACAATATCTTACATTTTTTATCATTGTGTCCCACATTTTTATCAAGTGTCCTACATTTGTTTACCATTGTGTTCTACATTTCCATAAAATATTCTGGTAACCCTAAATGCAACAAAAGAGAAGGTGAGTTTTTCGTACCTGTGAAGTTGGTGACAATATCTTAAAAAGCTGTAATAAACATGTGAAATCACTTCAATAATTTGTAGTAACCCTGTGTGAGGATAATATGAAACAAAATAAGAGGCAACACTAATAATTTTAATTAACTGCTCTTTCACATATACTGTGTGTAGGCTAAAGTTAGAAAGGTAGAAACACATTAAAAAATCCAATGCCATAGCTGGGATTCGAACTATGGATCTTTGGCTTTCTGTGCTGCTGCTCTGATTAAGTGAGCTACCAATATGCCAAAATGATGCTACATTTCCCAACTGACTCACATTTTTCCTAGTAAACCATAAGGCTTTCTCAAATTCATTTTGAGATAACATACACCAATGATGACTTAAATTTTGCAAATATTTTAAGTCCTGGCTTAATCACTTCACCTATTATCCTGAGAATACTCATAATTAAGAAATGGTTGAAAAATTTGTAACCCAAGTTATTTTTTATAGATAAACCTCAGGTTGCTATAGATTACAACTACACAATGGGGGCGTCAAAAGGGTAGATCAACACCGAGTGCCATATCCTATACCACAAAAAAGAGGAGATATTACAAGAAAATTTTCTTCCACTTGCTTAAATTGGCATTATGAAATTTATACATCCTATACATATGTCTTCTTCAGTATAGGATGTTTGTAATTCGAAAATGACATTTGAAAAATATGACCCAAGTCTTCTAAAGCAGGTTGACCATGAAAAATACCACATCCATTGCACCTAACAGAGCAGTATTTTCCTGAAGCCTTACCACCAATGAATAAGACAGCTCCAACCAGGCAGTGTACTATGTGTAGCCGTGTAAAGGATGCCGCTATTATTGACCAGATTGCAATGTTCCACACTGTGTGACAATTTGATATCACACTGTAGCTAATATTTAAGTGAAGTGTTGTTTATGAAACACCTTTCCAAAAGCACCATGAGCATTTTTCTTTACCTTTTAACACAATAAAGAACAATGTAGCAAACCTAGGAATACTCAGAATAATAGAAAGGTATTAAAACCCATTGTTGTTTCTATATACTGATGTATATAGAAGTCTGATTCCTACATATAATAGCTAAGTAATAACCCGTGACTAGAAAACATAAATAAAAAAATATGGTGTATTTTTACCATTTCTCAGAAAATAATTTGAGCATGAAGTGGTTAATAGCTAGTTAATCATTATTAGCTCATTCAATGTTAATTAATTGTTCTTTCTTGTACAGATGTATTTTTTAGAGGTGGCGTGTGGCCTTGGTCGGATGTGTGCGAGTGACATCACACAAAGCGATGGTGGGGGTAAGTTTCCACCAGCAGCCTGCTGGCTAGTGGGTTAGAACTCGAAGAGATACTAACCAGACACCCCTTTTATCTTGCAATAGACAAGTGGACTAGACCATGAACTACTGCGCAACATTATGTCACATGCCACCTCTAAAAAATACCTCTGTATGCTATGTGTAAACTTAGTTGGAAAGGTAGAGTCAGACTGAACAGGCCAATGTCATGGATGGAATTCGAATCATGGCTATGATATTGGATTTCATTCTGATTCTAGATTTCCAACACTAAGATTCTGTTTAGTATTAATTACTGATCAATAACTATTGTATAGTCCTCATGGTGTTTTCAGAAAGGGGGAGAAGAAAAGTATTTTGGTTAATACAGATTTCAGCTGACCAAAATTTGGATAAACAGATTTCTATTATACACTGATGTAATATCATACTACTTCCAAATTTATCATGAGATTGATATCTGCTGCAATGTAGTATCATAAAATGCCACCAAAGCTCCATACCTGAAGGGCCACAGCAGGAGCTGGTGTCAATCTTCGCATATGTATGTAAGAAAAGGCCTCCACCATATGGCCTTCCCTCCCTGCCACATAACACAGCCTGGATACGCTGAACTGAACACTAAGTGCACAGCCAAATGTTGATAATGCTACTCCAATTGGAATGATGAAGTTCATTACTCCAAGCACTCTTTCACCAAACAACTGCAACATTTAATATATGGAAGTATCAAGGGTGAAAACTGTACACGTAATAAAACTGTAAACATTTTTAGTACTTGTATTCTTATTTTGGATAAGCAACATATTAATATGTATAATGGCCTAGTCTGAAACCAAAAAGTAACTCATTAGGAACCAATCACTGCTCAGGTATTGTTAAAACATACCTCAAACTTTTTCCTGTGTCATCTCGGTGCTATAAGAGATCCATTTTCCACAAATGAGATACTGCTTTTGATTGCAAGTACTCGAAAATGAATTGAGAATATCTTGGAACATGAGAACTCATTTGGTACTATTAAAGAAGGAATAACCAACCCTGATGGATGGTAGTCTTTTATCTACATATGCATAAGATAAAGAGGAGAGAGCACAACCTCTGTTTGTGGGCTCCTTGCTATGTGATATTATCCTAGGCTATGTTGCCTTGTGCTTCTTTAAATAATCAGAAAAGAATCCTGATAATGTGCTAAGTTAGTCAAATTGATTCACCAAGCACAAGCAGTATAACGGAATCAAGACCAACAATGAAATGGAATCTAGTGACTAACAATAAAGACTAGGTTTCAACAAAGTCCACTAGAATAGTTATATTTATGTTTGAATGAGAATATTAGCAATGAATTCAAGAGAAACACTATTTTTTTGATTAAAGGAAGTTGGTAGGTCTGTTTTGTTATCTAATATTTACAGCAAATTCTGTTTGGTGTCATCAGTGGGGCAGTGGCGGCTCGCAGTCAAAATTTTAGGGTAGGCAAAGTGTAACAGCAGCAGCAGCAACAACAACGATGATGATGATGTTGATTATGATGATGATGATGATGATAATAATAATAATAATGATAATAATGATAATATTAATGATAATGATAATGATAATTATAATGATGATTATAATCATATAATATTAAATCATTATTTTACTGTCAAAATTTATAGTATTTGTTGCAGATAACCGTATTAATTTGTGCTAAACAAAAATTGTTCTTTACATCAAAATTAAAATAATAGTTTAATAGTTAGTAACTGACTGCACATTAAGTTCACCAACTTCCAAGGGGGGGGGGGGGGGCCGTGGCCCCCCTTGCCTCCGTTTCGCGATGCCCATGACTAAAATGGATTAAGAAATTGAAAAATTGTCTGACTGCAGCTTTGTGTTAAATGGCTAAAACACTCCTCTTTTCATTGTCAGTGCGTCGCGAAAGCGGAATTTGTAATAGTTCATTAATTAAGTCGGTCATACTGGTATTACAGAGTGATAACGACACGTTCGGGTCTCTGAGATCTACGTTCGTGGAGTATGGCTGTTCGGAAAATGTCGCATAAATTCGGATTTGGGCAGGCAAGTGTTTGGAGTGCTGGCAGATGCGTCTACGCATGCTCGGAGTACGTATACAGACGGAATGTTTCCTTATCCCTGTTCAAGGGCCTCGTACTGAGGAAATGGGGCTGGGCAGGCAGAGGTTAAGCTAGCTGGCTCTCCACTACCCAGGTTCCATGTGTATCATTTCTGCCGCACATTTCAAACACGCAGCGCAGTTTTGATGAATTGGAATTGAGATTAAAGGATTTGACCATGCGCTGGTCATTATAACTGAGAAAACTTTTCTTGAACTGCAATTAGGGGGAAAATGACGGTTCAAATGATAAAATGCAGAATCATAGTTAAACATTGTTTGTTGATGTATTACGACAGGGTAGACAATGCCTACTCTGCCTACCCTGAGGAGCCGCGCCTCCAGTAGGGTAATTATATACCTACTTGTTAACCCTTTATTGCCTGGTGTGACTTATAAGATACATAAGCTTTTTTTCCTATTTGTACTGGTTTTAACATTTTTTTCTGCTATATTCTTGTTATACTGTCTGTCACCAATTAAAAATACATATTTGAGACGGTTTGAATTGTAAAAAAATATTTTTTTTACAATTTATATTGTAGTGTTTTTTTTTTTTTTTTTTTAAAGAAAAGAAGCAAAATCCATGCAACCGCAGTCAAATGATACCCCCTCATCATCCACGCGTGCCATCACACCAATTATTTTACGTGGGCTCTCCCCGTCCTTTACCACAGGCACATTTGACTGCGGTTGCCGAGACTCGAACTCACGACCTCAGGCTTTGAGTGCATGGCCAGTGCACTAAGTGTTGCCTTAACGATCATGGCTATCCGAGCCAGCAGGCTGAAGGCCTCTCAGACCGCCTAATCTAAACCGGTTTCGAATTAGAGGAAGAACGGCATATGTAGCAAAATAATTCAGGCAATAGAGGGTTAAAAAATAAGTGGAAATCACCTCTTATATCCCATTGAGCATAAAAAATATACTTATGTTGAAGTATTTTCTCGCTTTGTAGAAGATAGAAGATCAAAGAAAAATGTGAAAAAAATGAAAGAGAAAGGACAGTGTGTTTTGATTGGGTGTATGGAAATTAAGGGGAATGAGAAGGGATGTTATTCGAGGAATATGTCCAATATGTGGGGAGACAGAAGATGAAATTCATATCAATTTTTAATCTAAGGCTACTAATAATAATTAACCGCTTGAGCGATGGACATTTAAATGCTGCATGGCCAGTAATGGATACCCAATACACAATTCAAGGCATTTAAATTGTTAAATGTAGGTAAATATGCTTCATACACAAACATTTGTATCCTTGGTATTTATTAAGTTATTTTAATGAAAACAAAAACTGGCTTAAAGCTCATTAAAGGCACTATACATCTATTGTAGAAACAAAGAAAGACTGTATTAGCAAAACCTTTAAATATATATCGCTAATTTTTTCTCTGTAGCAAAAGTCATTCTGTACCTCAAACACACCTAATTTGTGAGTCAGCTTGTGTTATGTGCATACAAATGTATATACCTAAGCACAAGTTCTCGGCTTCAAGGTTTTATCATTCTGTTTATTCCGTATGACACAATTACATGTGTGTGTGGTGGACACCCAAGCTGCAAAGAAATCAAACCTCTCTGTCAGCGTTTCTATTTACGCCTTAGAATAAATACACAGCGGAGATTTATGGTAGAACCATCTAGCTATGGGGTACACAGTTTTTTGATTTAGCTATCAGAAAAGCACATTTGAAAATGTTATATCTCAGTTCTAACCATGGTTTCGACTAGCAATGTAGCTAACAAATTAGCTCGTGTAGGCAGTGTAAGGGCTTCAGAAATTAGTTCAGATAATCTGGGGAACTTTTTGCTATATGGCAGTGACTTTGATATTGACGGCGAGTTTTCAGATTTTGAGGGGGGCGTTGAGGATATAGGTAGCAGTGAGAAAGAAAGTGACTCTCTTCCTTAGGTTTTCTGAAGAAGCAACATTATAGGGTAATCAAAATGACTCCAAAACAACTAGACTTATCATCATAAGCACAGCCCCTGGTGAACAATCCCAGGATCAGCTGATTCTGTCAGCCAACCAATTGACATTTTCACAAAATTTTTTACTGCTGACTTAGTGTCTCTCATTGTTACAGAAACAAATGCATATGTGAGTAACGTGAAGGAAGACCTGACTTCTAGAGACAAGTAAGGGCCTAAGAGTAGAATTCAAAGTGGACACAAGTAATACTGAATGAAATTTACAGGCTAATTGGTCTAATTACGCTCATGGGTGTTATTCATAAACCAACTTTAGACATGTTCTGGTCTACTACAGATGACATGCTAGCTACTCCATTTTTTTGGGAAATACTTGTCAAATAACAGGTTTACTTCCATTTTGCGGTTCCTTCATTTCACCAGCACAGAAAATGTAAAGATAAACTACACAAAATTAGGTCGGTTTTGGAATATATTATTTCAAAATTCACAGAAAATTATGTGCCTGGTGATAAGGTCACTGTTGACGAAAGCTTGATGCTTTGGAAGGGCTGCTTAGGTTGGAAGCAATACATCAAAGCAAAGAGGGCCAAATTTGGCATAAAGAGTTTTGATCTTCGTGAAAGTAAAACGGGATATCTTTACAATAGCTGCACTTACACTGGTCAAGGAATTGATAATACTGGAGACAAAGATTTGGGGTTATCTGGCTCCATAGAAATTCACCTGATGGAACCTATACTTGCCCAGGGTAGGACTGTATATTTAGATAATTGGCATAGCTCCCCTAAATTATACATGGCCTTATACAAAAGGAAAACAAATGCAATTGGAACAGTATGTTCAAATCATATTGATTTGTTGTATAATGTGAATACAAAGACTCTAAGGAGAGGAGAAATACAGGTGCGTCAGCTGCCACCCTTGACCTACATTATTTGGCAGGATAGGAGGGTGATTACGGCATTGTCCAATTGCAGCCCTAAGATTTTGATGATTGACACTGCAAAAATAGATGCCCACACCAAAATGTCAATTTTCAAACCTGAAGTTATCCAGGAGTACAATATGCATATGGGCGGTGTGGATCTAGTAGATCAGGTATTGCAATTGTATCCCTCTTTATGAAAAAGAGTGAAATGGTATAAAAAGGTATTTTTGCACCAGCTGGATATCACCATATACAATTGTTTAGTAATTTGGAGAACTCTAAACCCACACAAGACGATGACCTACCTGGACTTCCGCATATCAATAGCTCATAGCCTAATTGAGCACTATAACATTCAGAGACCTCTTCATACAGGGGGTAAGAAATCTATAACCCCTGCACCCCTCAGACTTGAAGGAAAACATTTTCCTAAAAGGATACCATTGACAGCAAAACAGTTGCGTCCATTTCAAAGGTGTCTGGTGTACCGCAAAAAAGGAGTTCGTAAAAAGACTAACATGATATGCCGTGAATGTGGAGATGTGCCCTTATGTGTCTATCCATGTTTTGAGATGTACCATTCAAAAAGGAACCTTTAAACGTAAGACTTTGTTTATTGTAGAATTTATTTAAACTTATAAAAGGCAAAATTAAAATAATTAGGGTTAAATAAACATTAAATGCATGCATGCACAGGACGTCATATGACGTCCATATTGGTTTTCCTGTATTTTAAAATTTACATCATATGACATCCATATCCACGAAGAGGTTAAAGAGAAGGTTTAATTGGTAAGAAATAGGCACTTAGGAACAAAGAAATGGCTTTGAGAAGAATAATCAAGGACCATGATCAGATACCAACTTTAGGGGAATTCCTGTTGAAGGTAAAGACTAAATGAGATGGTTGGTGGAAAGATAGTTGTCTAAAGATAGCCTGTTGCTGATAGAGGAGAACATGCGGTTATATTACTGTATGTATATTGAGTTAGTTATGATTATAGCCAATTAAGTAAGATTATGACCAGACTATAATAATGTATGACTTAAGAAAGAAATATTTAAATAATGGCAGACACAAAAGTTAATGGCAACTGATACCTGATACTATTCTCTTTTCTATTGTGCAAGTAAGTTTTGTGGGCACAAATGATATATCACCAGCTTTACAGAGTGATTTCACAGCATGCTTAACTATACAACATCACAAGGGGTGGCAAGCCTCTGATTGGATGTTGTGTTGAGCCATCGGTCATTAAATTTTGTGTGAGCCAAAATTAAAAGCATGAAGTTAACAAAATTCTTTTCCTGAGCATTCCTAAAGTAGAAGAAGAAGAGGAGGAGGAGGAGGAGGAGGAGCAGGAAGAGGAAGAGGAAGACGAAGATGAAGACGAAGACAAAGAAGAAGAAGAAGAAGAAGAAGAAGAAGAAGAAGAAGAAGAAGAAGACAAAGACAAAGAAGAGGAAGAAGAACACAAATTAGCAGAAAAGTTTTTGGAAATAGTCAGACAGTGATTACCAAATTATTCCCCTTTCTGTATTTAGAACATTGATCAGAGAGGTTTCAACTATGAAATAGAGCAAAAAAGGACCTTTGTCTTGTGTTGGGGAAATATGTATTACACAAACTGTAGCACAGTCCATTAATCTACTGACCCATTCATACACTGTTATGTCCACTATTAATATGGGTTTGTTTTTCCTAAGTTACTTATTGTGCTGTAGGAGAATAAAGGCTTAAAGTTTCAAAGCAGATGTTTAAGGCAAAAAAAAAAATTAAATTATGAAAGCTACAAACTCTGGAAAAATGGGGAAAAAGGAATTGATATCCTGGTTTAATGAGGCCTCTTTCTACTGTTTTGCAAATAATTGCACTCTACTTTATGATTCGTGAATGAATTTTAATGATGCTACATGTGTTTAAGATATACCTTCCAGAATAAACCATTAAATTACTGCATATTCCTCCTGGCACCATAAAGAAACTTCAACTTATGGATAAGTTAACAGTGGAAATCTTATCATTACCTAACTGAAAATTTGACAACTAAGGAGAACATTCGTTCTGAGGTTTTTCAGTGACAGTATTCATTTATTTTGGCATTAATTTACTCATTACCAAATTTCTTCCCTGTGGTTCTGGGACTTGATAAAATATTTATGGTTTATAACCAAATTTACAGCAGACCAACTCCCAAGTTCATTTGTACCTGTTAAATTCTTTCTATAAACAACATCATTATATGCGAAGAACGCTTGTACTTAAGAACATTAATACCACTGATACACCATTTACAATGAACAACACTGTACAAAAACATGTTGCTTGCTTTTGAGGAAATTTTCCACTTTTCAGCGGTTACCCTTTATTCCCATTATCCATCAATCCCTATCATTCTGATCCCTTTCAGTCAATTCCTGTTTGTCCATCATCTGCAATTCTTCAGACTTCCAAGACATTCTAGGTCATCCCTGTTTCCTTCAGTCCACTGGAGATCATTGTAACAGGATGTTTAACCATCTCTGTTCATCCATTTTTCTTATGTGACCATACCACTGAAGTTTTCAATTCTCAATTCTTTCAGCCACTATCTCCATATCCATTATTTTTCTAATATCCTCATTACTTCTCTTCTCTAATCTAGATAATCCATCCATTTCAACTGCCTCTATCTTGCTTTTTGGCCCTCCAACCAATTCCAGCCTTCTGTCCCATATGTCACTATATTTTCTACAATGATAAGAAGAATTGTCTTTTTTGTTTCCATTATTATTGTTCTACTCCATAATACTCCATTGAACATCTTTATTGCTCCTCTACCCTGCATCATTCTGTGATCTTCACCTACTTTACAGTTCTGTACATAAGCACAACATCTGAGAAAATTCACATTTGCATGCAACCAATCACAGTACCTCACTTTGTCAGAAAAGAATTCTACACTTGCGCATTAAATGTATAACTTGCCAAGTTACATCAAGGCAATAAAACAAGTAAACCATTTCAAATCATGTCTCAAGGCACATCTAATTGCTTAACTTCTTCTGTCACTGAGGTACAGGCAGACCTGTAAAGATGAATGCTTGCTAAACATTTCATTTTATTAATATTGTAGCACATTATTACATTCATTCTAAAGATTTATAGATATAAAAGAAGCACAAGAGTGGGAAAATATAGACCGCTCCAGACCTCTAATCACAAGAAAATCTGGCATTAAGTATAGATCCTGAGCTTCCTATTCTGTAGGCAACAATGCCACCACCGACTATAGTAACCGGCATACATAGTACATATTTTATCTATCCAGTTCAACTAAAGCAAGTCGCAAATTTTCCATTTTGAATAAGTGCTGAAGTTTCTCTAAATAACAGTTTTTAGCTGTACATGGAAAGAGTTAATTAATTTTTATATGTAAATAATTCAAGATGGAATACAATAATTTGTTTTAAAGCAAGAAGGTAAGAAGTGAAAGAAACTACACATCCTAACTTATCTCACAAAGCACTGTTGACTTACTCCTTTTGAATAAAATTTTAATGGTATCTTACATTATGTATTTTATTATATTTATGATTGCATAATAAAACAGTAAAAGCAGAAAATTAAAACAAAATAATATAGAAGGAAAAGAAAAGAAAACTAAAGATACTACTTGCAATTAAGCATGGACATTGTTATATAATATATACAAGGAAAAAGTAATTTCTCTTGTGCAACCTGTGCCAACTACATGACTACTGCATGCTTTGCTCCTGTCAGCAGAGAACATCAGGGTCAGAGTACAGTATGAGGATGGGATGTGTTCAATATGTGAATAATACATTCTAGTAAGCTGCCATAAATATAGTGATAATTGAAAAGATAGCATTATAAGAATGCATTGACATTACAGACTATTTACAATAAGAATTTAATTTGAATACTCACTATAAATTATGTGACATCTTACTGGAAGTGATACACCACAAGAAAAAACAAGACTGACTTTTGACTTTGGTGTACATATAATCACAAAAAATGAATAATCGCATAATCATTACACTTTAAATGCTTTCTTCATAAAGTAAAAATACATAGTGCAACCATTATGTGAGTGTGATCATTATGCAAAGAATAAATTATTAAAAACTTGCCAACTTTCAGGGACTAGAATACAATAAGCTGGCCCTCACAGTCATAGTCAGTGAAGTGTATGTCTTTGGCACTCCACTGTGCAGAGGTTCAGGGTTTGAGTCCCACCTTGGACATGGGAGTTTGTGTGTATGTGACAATAAAAGGAGTAAACAATCAAAAAGCTATGAAAAACAAAAATGAAAAATGTATAGTAAAATAATGGAGTAAGAGTGAGTTTGATTATATTGAAGCACAGCCATGTTACATTGTTTGTAGTTGAAAAGAAAGGAGAGGGGAAGGAAGGGAAACAGAACTGATACTGATACCGCAATACAAACATCTACACCAGCAAATAAAAAAATAAAATTAAGGAAAATGTGACTTTGGATTTATTGACTTAAGACTGGTATATTATTTATGATGTTATTGAATTGTCTGTATCTTTAACTGGAGTTCATATTATCAGACTACTGAACAACCTCATAATTTGGCCTGGAAAAAACATTAAAATAGGTAAATAATAAGTAGGCTATGAGCTTCTATACAGCTATCATGAAATGAGGTGATTGCAAGTTGCCTGCCACATGGGCAGAGCATGGCATCATTGCACGAGTACAGTGACAGCACAAAACACAACTGGGCTCACTTCATACAGTGCATCGTGTGTCTCACTATTCCACACAGAATAAAATGGCTCCAGCTCAAAAATCAAAATATTTACACACTACTGAACTTGTACAAGAACTTGGGAGTGAATATTTTACTGCAAATGGTGACACATAGAATATAAGTTATGCAACAGCGTTATCTGCAACATTCAAGCACCGACTGTACCTGGTGTCCTGTGTGCTGTGATCATGTGACAAACTGACCCCTCCCACTTTCTATAGTCCATACTTTAGAACCTTTTGTTCCCTGTATGAAGGTTCACTCTCTAATAATAAGTGATGGTCATCGTAAAAGATACTTGTGAAACATTTAATGTACATAAATACTTGTTAGAATAACTACAGAAATAAACAGCCATACGCAATTGCAGAATAAGATGGTTGTTGACTTGGTACATGCTAACCATGCTCCTATCCTTGTCATTTCATTTGCTTAGTGCTTAGTCATGTCTGCTAATTCCGTCACTAGGTACTTCAACTGATCAGATTCAGTGATGGACTAACCACCATCTCAGCAATTGGCAAATTGATGGGTCAACAATGATGGAATATATTACCCTGTATTTTCTCCCATGAATCTAAGAGGTTACAATGATAGCACATTATTTTTCAATATTTCTTGATAGTGAGCACCTGGAATATTAATATGATGATAATGTGGTGAAATATGAATCAAGGTCAACCATTATGCAATGAAATTATTATGCAATTAAATATTGTAGTAGAGAGTAAAACCTATCAAATTTACACCCTTTAAGCTAAAGTACTGAAACTCACCACTGCTACTGCTGGTGCTGAAATCATTTCTGGAATTGTGAGCACAGTCATGTAAGCTACGTTCATCATGAAATAGATTGAAGTAACTAGAGGCACAGCAATCATGATGCTACGTGGTATGTTTCTGTAAATAAATATTGCACAATCATAACTTACCATAGCATATTTTCAGTTTCTATGGAAATATTTATACTTAGTTATTTTCTCTTGTTAGAATTTGGAGCCTACTTTTATTTTCTCAAATGATCTGTAATACAAATGGAAAACATTATTTAGTTTAAAGGTGGCTTCACACACAACTGCATGCTTGACAAGCATACATGAGCATGCATGTTCCATATACTTGCACAGTTTCTCTTGGTGACACATGACCAAGTATCCTTCAGCAGTGCCAGTTTGTGCTTGAAACATGTCAAGCTTGGTTAACAATTGCTGTATTGGCTGACTTTGCTCTATTTTATAAAGAAGGACAAAAAGAAAAAGGAAACAGCTTATGGTGCAAAGACTAACTAACAAAAAGGAAACTTTTTCTCCCATTGGCCTATTGGGTGAACTGATAATAATTATTATAAGCTGTTTCTTCACCTCATCATGGTATTCAATAGATTTCATACACCAGTTAGCCTTTAGTAAATTTTAATCCCTTCATATTTTATCAGTCATGTTGCTAACTAAACAAGTGCATGCACATTTGTCATTACTACCAAGAGTCCATTCATACTTAACTGTATACATGTTCAGTTTCTTTGTGCAACTGCAAGCTTGTCAAACATGCAGAAGAATCTTCAAGCCACTTGTAAAATAAAAGCTTGTGTAAATATATCATACACACTTTCAAGCATGTTAGTACAAAAAGAATGATAAAGCATGCTTCAGAACTAGTTCCACATGTAGCCACCTTTAGAATCATAAAAGATGTCTCCCATTTTATGTCAGATACTTTGTTTAAAGTTTAAATTCATCAAATTAGTTACTATTTTGTTTATTTTTTCCGTTCAGACATGTTCCATATGAAGGAGGATCAGATTTTTCTGCTGTTTTATGAAAGTAATCATATAAACATGTATTTCTTTACCTGTTTCTATAAAACCTAGTATGATTGCATAGCAATAAATAAAACTTACACTTCTGGCTGCTTAACTTCTTCTGTCACTGAGGTACAGGCAGACCTGTAAAGATGAATGCTTGCTAAACATTTCGATTTATTAATATTGTAGCACATTATTACATTCATTCTAAAGATTTACAGATGTAAAAGAAGCACAGGAGTGGGAAAATATAGTTCCAACTTAACTGCAGCAAATTATGTAAGTACCTACCACTAACATTTTGGATACCTAGTGTTTCATGCAGTTGTTTTTAAATAATTATGCACTTAGAATAAAAGTAATCTGCCTATTGCATGGAGACTTCAATTATATCATATGCATCTATGTAAATGAAGAAATACATGTATCCAAGGAGTGTACAGCAGTGTATAGTGTATAGAAATCTATAGTTAATATACCATTTTATGCAGCTAAAAGATTAGTCAACTCTGAATTCAAAAAAATTATTGCAATTTATTACTATGAAAAATCAAAGAATAAAACATGGGAACTACCAAACATTCAAACAGTAATTCCTGAGTATCCTCGAAAAACAGCAGTTGCAACCTTCAGGTTGATTACAGGACATGATTGTCTGGCAAAACATTTAAACCGAATTGGGATATATTCTTCACCACTCTGTCCTCTATGTAATCTGCAAGAGAAAATGGATCGAGACCACCTTCAAATATTCCCGGCCACTTCTAGCACCTCATCCATCAGTGAAAAATATTGGAGAGCAAGAGGATTAATGACTTCATTGTCAGAAATCCAGCATTAGCTAATAACATATTTCCAAGGGGTAAACAATAAGTAAGCTAAAATTTAAGCATGTTGCTTAATGTACATATACCTGAACAAAACTGATAGTCCAGTTTAGATGCATGAATTCTTTTTGCCCGCCTCTGTAGCATGATGGTAGCATGATGTCTGCCTCATGTCCAAGGGGTTGCAAGTTCAAATCTTACTAAGGATAAGTTATTCGGATAAGGTTTTTCCCGAGGTTTTCCCTTATCCTCAGAAGGCAAATGTCGGCTAACTTAAAGCTCTATGGAGTTCGGGCTCATTTCAGCATCATTTCACCCATTTCATTCATTCACCATCCAATATGACACTACGTTGGAGGATGTTAAAAAAATGAATTCTTTTCTCTTAAAAGCAAGATCTAATCAGTCATTATGCTTTTATAAAGCAACACAGTAATATACTCCTGCCACTATTCAGTATGATAGTTGTATATGATCAAATACACTTAACTTTACAACCTATTCTCCTTCAATGGTATGGACACAGCTTGTTATCTCATTACTACCTAGACTGCTATACTATACACACAAAATGTGAAACTACCCCCTCTCCTATTTACATTCCTTAAATCACCGAACTGACTAACCTATTAATTCAGTTCTGATTCCCAAACCATCCAATTGCATCTGCAGTGCAATTGTTAGCTCATGAAGCACCAGTGATGGCTCAACCCCATAAACCTTTAATGTACATTAACTGGCATTAATATAATGTAGCCTATATATGCAACAGGAAAAGGAAAGGTGTGATTGGAGGGGTAAAATGCCTCAAATCAAAGGTACTTATCATTATAGTAAGGGCCCTGATTAAAAAGGAAAAATGCACAACTCTTTACGTAACAAAATGCAAATGTACAAATAGCAAAACACACAGAGGCTTTCATGATCATATACAGAAAGGCCCAAAATCATCCAAACTGCTGCACAGTGTTTTTCCACTGCACACATGGAAACACAATAACATGCAGTTGCTGTACACAAGGTCACACAGTTGACTTGTTTTTCTCTGCTCTGAGAGTGTAGTATTGAGCTGATAGTGATATTGTGTGGTTGAGTTATTACCAGTGTGCTTTATTATTTTATCCTGTACTTAGTCACAAAGTGTATAATGGCTCAGCATTTATTTTCTACTGCAT
Organism: Tenodera sinensis; assembly: GCA_030765045.1. Classification (NCBI taxonomy): domain Eukaryota; kingdom Metazoa; phylum Arthropoda; class Insecta; order Mantodea; family Mantidae; genus Tenodera; species Tenodera sinensis. The sequence continues at coordinate 150,700,726 of CM060961.1, read as the reverse complement.
AGCATGTATTTATTTAAGTGAAAGGGCAATTTACAGAAAGATTTCCAGGCGTAAATGCTCCAGTCTGTACAACAATCCATGAACTTCACAGTAAATTTCAGGCCACAGGATGTGTTCAGGCTCAGAAATCTAAAAGATGGCATATGGTTCTTGCTGAAGGAACATTAGACAACATCAGTCATCACTTGGAGAATTCCCCCCAAAAAACGCTTAGGCATCTTTCACAACAGGCAGGCATTTCTTATGGCTCTGTGCAAAGAGCTACTAAATTGCTGAAGTTAAAACTGTATAAAATAACTGTGGCATATGATCTTCAATCAGGTGATCCTGCAATTAGGTGCACATTTTATGAGTGTACTCTCAATAGTGTACACAATGGCAAAATTGACTCACATTTAATATTTTTCACAGACGAGACTTGGTTCCACCTTCATGGATATGTGTGTACACAAAATAATCATTATTGGAGCTCTGAGAAACCTAATATTGTTCATAAAATACCCCTTCATGATGAAAAATTTGGTGTATGGTGCATCATTTGTAGAGTTATAGGTCGAATTTTTTTGAGTTAACAGTTGACGCCCTTACATATGTGAATACAATTTTGCCTTTCTTTTTTAGAGAATTAACTGACAGGGAGTGAGATTTTGTCTTTTTTTTCAACAAGACTTTGCAACAGCTCATACAGCCAAGCTTTCAATGAGAACAAATGAAAGTGTGTTTCAGGACAGAATTATTAGTAGAGATTTATGGCCCCCTCAGTCCCCCAACCTAACCCCCTACGATTTCTATCTCAGGGGTAACTTAAAGCATAAAGTGTATAAGACAAACCCACACACCCGGGTAGAATTAAAATAAAATACTTCCCAGGAAATTGCCAGCATTTCTGAACATGAACTTTGGCGAGTGATGGATAGTTTCCTAAAGAGGTGCCAAAAATGTATGAACAATGACGGCGGCCAGTTTCAGCATCTCCTATAATAACATGGGTAAGTGAAGCCTTTAAAAGTAGTTTTAAAAATGTTGTATGGTTTCATCCACTGTTTCATCACTGTTCTATGACAGCAGTAGTCAGCACTGAGAGCTGAGGATGCATAGAGGCAAAATACAGTGTAGCTAGTTTGGAGTCTTTTGTATCAGCCATTTGATGACCTCTGTAATGCACAATCTTAAGGTCATTTATTGTTTATACTCTGTAGGTAATGTGTGCAAAATTTAATATGTTGAAGGTCCTTAAGCTATGTGTAATAGTTCAGGAGGTAGAATCCTGGTAAAAATGTTTATACTTACATTTCCATGTATATATTTTAAGGAAAGAAACTAGGCTACAGTCTAGTGATTCACACTCTAATTTTTATCTTTATGGTACTCTGAAATGTCAGGTTTTACGGTCTTAAGTGGAAGTTGGAAGTTATGAAATGTTTGCTATCATAGACACATATGTTTTCAAATTATCTAATTTTAATGTTAAACTTATGTGAAAAGAGAGGAAATATGCAAATTGTCACAGAAGTGGTAAAGTCTTAAGTGGAAGTTATGAAATGTTTGCTATCATAGACACATATGTTTTCAAATTATCTAATTTTAATGTTAAACTTATGTGAAAAGAGAGGAAATGTGCAAATTGTCACAGAAGTGGTTTTTAGTTTACTAAGTCATACATCTTCTACTTTAATTTCTTTTAATTGGTATAAAAACCATTTAAACTTGTTGCATTAATCCTTTCAATAGCTGCTTATAAGAGCACCCATTAATTCTACAAGATTAGAGGTAATGAAATGACAAATCTGCATTTCTTCTCCACAATACTGCCACAAATAAGTGCTTTAGGAGGAAAAGTGATTTTGAAAATCCCTTATTGTGATGTAGAAGGTGCATTGTTTCCATATTGGTCAACAATCAATTTGTACAGTAAGTTTATAACTGTTGTACAAGCTTATTCAAAATTATTTTTTGATATTTTCTTTAAATAAAACAAAATATTATCACCTAAACTTGCATTTATTTGCATATGCGAATACTCACCATCCGTCATATGCCCAGAGCCCACTGTAAAATGCCAGTGCTAAGTTTTTGGCATCTGTAGATGAGCCTTCAAAACCTTTCTTAAGATTGTGTGTGTTACCTAAAGAACATAAAAATAGTATCAATTAAAACATTCTGAAATCATTAGAAAAATATTGTTTTATTGCTGTACCCAAATGAAAGACCACAGAATTCAAGAATCAGATCTTAAGCTAAAAAAATATCATCACTTAATTCTTAAATAAACTAGTATGGTAAATACCTTGATAAGGCTATTCAATAATAATTACAGTAGAATCCCGATAACTTGACCTAATGTTATTTATGTAATAAATCTATCTATAAGGGAAGGGTGTTTTCCAGAGTGTCTTAAGGTTGCAAAAGTAAAACCATTATTTAAAAAGGGACTAAAAACCGAAACAAAAAACTATAGGCCGATTTCTCTCTTATCCCCTTTCTCTAAAGTACTAGAAAAAATTATACACAACAGAATATTAAACTTCATCTCAAAATCAAATATTCTTTCTTTATGTCAACACGGTTTTCAAAAGGGCAAATCCACCACTACAGCATTGATTCAATTTTGTGATGCTATCTACAAAAGATTAGATGATTCAGAACATTGTGTAGGAATTTTCCTTGATCTATCAAAAGCATTCGACCTCGTCAATCACAAAATTCTACTTCGGAAACTAAACGACTATGGAATAAGAGGTGTAGCTCATAACTGGTTCAATTCATACCTAACAAACAGGAAACAAGTAGTGGAAATAGATTATTTTAATGATTGCACAAAGGAGCTGAAATCTGTTTTATCAGAGGAACGCACAATTGATTGCGGAGTTCTGCAAGGTTCAGTCTTAGGCCCATTATTGTTTCTTTTATATATAAATGATCTTGTTGATAACAATCAAAATAACAGTATAAAATACTTAATATTTGCAGATGATACCAGTATACT